>MU872119.1:8257-19330 GCA_036418205.1 Ostertagia ostertagi | reverse complement strand
ACATAAAGTAACGTATACAATAAAGCGTAAACGATAGTAAAAATCTCACCAATCTCCTATTTGCGAAGCAACTTTACTTAATTCGCTGGCTAGATACCCATCAATATTTCTCAGCAACAATCTGGTAACTTCTTGATTAGTAAACATGCAGACTGTAGCATTTAAGCAGCGATACACCATCTGAAATACTTATTTGGAGAGTTATTGTGACCTCAGTTCCTTCGGGAAACTCATTGGTCTCCCACCATATTGTACTTGACGAGTTCCTCGTTATCTTCGTCGTCGACAGCATTGAAAAGATGAACTGTTGGAAGAGCATCATCTCCAATTAACGGCGCATCTGTTGAGAGGTCGGACGGTCCTCGCAAGAAACGACCTTGTGTTGAACTAAATGAAAGGATGAAATCATTCTGACGACTACTACAGAGCAATACCGTACTCACCGGGACTGGTAGTCTAATTCATCCCCAATGGTCATCGGCAGGAGACTTTGAGTGAGATAACGGAATAAAGATGGGAGATCACGTCGAGATAGAGAATAGTATAGCACTTTATCCTTTAAATACACATAGTGATTTGAGCAAAACGTATGCCTCCATGTAAACATGGCAAACTGAATATCCGCGCACTGATTAGGACCTTTCGGTTTATGAGCACTCATCTCTCTAGATCGTCACTCACAAGGACAGGTCAAATGGTCAGTCAGAACATTCAAAGGCGGAGTTTAAGATGAGAAGAAGCCCACTAGGAATCAAAGTAAAGGTAGTCAGTGATACAGGAATGACGAAAAAGCCAAGCAAAATGGCAAATGGTCGAGAAATAGAATCCTCTTTTTGCCCACCGATTTGCGCATTTGGCAAATCTCGTCGGTGTCGCCCTAAGGCCGATGTCAGACTTTGCGAATCGCGCGATTCGCTAGCGTCCGCGGTCGCGTTGCGGTACCAGCCAATTGAGTGATTCACTGGCCGCGACGCGACCGCAGACGCTAGCGAATCGCGCGATTCGCAAAGTCTGACATCGGCCTAAAAAACGCTAACACTCTCTGTAGCAAAGCCAGACGACGAGGACCAGCCAATTGATGGGAGTGGAGTGGCGCGAGCGGCGCGGGTCTGCTAAACGACTGGAGGCGTACTCTTCGCTAGAAAACGCGTACCATTCCACACACTTGGGGGGCCTAGGTAGGTTATCTGCGAATGGATTTCGTAAAGAAGTCATGAAGTGGGAAAGCGCAGCGTTGGTGCCCCTACTCACAGGCAAGAGGTCGTGGGATGGACTCCACGGCGGAACTGTAGGTTTGCTCTTTTCGCAAAGTGTGACAAACTTTTTAAAAAATTGAAAAAAGGTAGAGATCCAGGACAGCCTGCCACTTTGATTGCTTTAAGCTTGCAATTTAGAAACAACCCAGACAGCAGGTTTTCCTCAGATCTCCAGAAACATCACCAATACTACGAAATTATTAAGAACAGACCTGATACAAGATGAGAATCTTCTGTATCACTGGAAACTCTTCCATCAGTTCGGATGACATTGATACCACGTTTAAGTATGTGGGCCCATTAATTTTCAGAAATGCTGCTCCATTCAAATAATCCAACAATGGCATCTTGAACGAGGCAAATATAACAGTGATTTGCAAACCGAAATTGAGAATCAACTACTAACCCTGTGTAGTTTTAGCAGAGGAAGGTAACGACCCGAGAAAATACTCAAGGCGTTCCTTGAACTTTTGCTCGTTTCTTTTCCTGAAACGAAGACGCAAAGGAATTACATCAAGTTTAGCCAGTTTTCTTATCATGCTAGGATCAACTTCGATCCAATATTGAATGCTTTCCTTTACCAGAAATACTTCTGAGAAAAAAGTTTAGAATGAATTCAAAACTAACCTGAACGGACTGAATTCTCCAAAGAAAAGGCGAAACATCTTGTAGACGTCTGTTAAAACGTTTTGGATTGCAGGTAGAAAGACAGAATATTCAACTGCAGCGTACTGAATCCTAAAGTAGGATACTAATCAAAGGTAGCAAAACAATTTCAATAGAAACATTACACTTTGAAAACGACACTTATCAAAACCAGCAACCTACTTAGAAAGCGCAAGGCCAATAAGAAACTCGCAATCTTCCACTTGTATGTAGACATGCTCTGACTTCTGCGTGGATACAGTTCGAAAAGGAAATTCAGGTTTCTCTGCCTGCTCTTGAGGGCTTACGAAGTTGTCCGTAAAATTGACAACGGCTTCCGCAAATCCAGTAATCTCTGCCTGAGAGTAATTGAAACAATAAAGTGAAATTATTAAGAGAAGATGACAAATTGGAACAAATATTAATTGTGATTAGACAATGCGTGGACGTGTTTTCCAAGTCACACCTCAGCTGACTGAGCACTAACAACGATATGAGGATGCCGTAATCGTCCCGATTACCTTTTCCCCCGTCTTGCCGCCTCTAAATGGGAAGACCTCGCCCCAACTTGTGCACGTGATACAATCTGCAAATACGAACTTTGCCTGCCTTCAACACACAAATCCACTGAATCGCCCTGCACAGATGCCGCTTATCATCAACGAAAATCTCCACCTTCCTCCTTCTATCAGTATAGAAGTTATTCCGAAATGGTGCTCTCTTGGTTCGCAATGGGCGACAAGAAGGTCAAGCAGAAGCCAAGAAACATGAAGGAGGGACTAATCCGTCGAGTCTGCTGAAGGTGTGCAAAACCACGAAAGGCGGTGTATACTAGTGAACAACAACTGCGTGTTGTCGTTCACTCTTCTGCGAAATTGAAGTAACCTTTTTTTGCAATCCTTTGAAGACCCTCTGACCACATACCGGCAAACCGCACCCTCTTCGTGAAAAGAAAAACATGTGGCTATTATTTCATGAAGTTCATGTGTTTGTTCGAAAATTTAGACACCAGCGTTTCGCAGGATCTGATCCTATGGTGCTGCTCTGACTGCACCAGCTTTTCATTGTGATTTCGACAGGAAGCCGAGTCATTTAGCTGAATCCCTACTAACTGGATTCATAAGCAGGGCCACCACTCCCTGCTGCTTCTGTTGTGAAAGGGCCTTTCTTTCACAGCTCATCTTTTCCAACAATTTCCGATAAACCCGAAGAGAGCCATTCATGATTTCTAGCCGCTAGTGTTGTTTCCACGACGGAATCCAACATCGCGCGATACTGGGCTCCCAGACAATACCTAACCATTTGGGCGCGGCCGCGGCGAACGCGGCCGAGTCGATTGTGCCCGCGAACCGTTGAAAACGCACTCGAGGTGCCCGCGAACTGTGCTGTGCTGAGTTCGCGGGCACCTATCAACTCGGCCGCGTTCGCCGCGGCCGCGCCCAAATTAGGCCCTGTTCAGAGATGTCCGCCGGCGCGAAAAAACGCACAGGCGAAAATCTCCGCCAAGATTTAGATACGCATCGACTGAGAAATTGTGAAACGCGTAAGCGAAACGTCCGGAGCAGGCGAATTTCAGTCAAGAGTTTGATATGTATCGACTGTGAGAAACGCACAGGCGGAAAATCGCGTGAGCGAAGCGTTCGTAAGTCGATGCGTATGATACTCATTTTCGTCGATCCTCCCACTTCACGATTCGCCTGTGCGTCTTCGTTCAGTCGATACATATTTCACATTGTTTCGCCTATGCGTTTTTTCGCGCAAGCGGACATCTCTGAACAGGGCCTTAGGTATTGTTGGCGAGAGCCCGCGGATATTCTCTATGTTTTGTTGGTGGCTTGCTTCTGTATTATCAACCAATAAAAGAAATAAATACCTTAAAAGCCCAAGAAAATGATAGTAAATCAAAATAAGTACCTGACGATCTAAGGTCTCCCCTTTCGGATAGAAATACATAATGCGCTGATGTTCCTCGCCTTCCCGTCGCCCCGATGAAGGATGAGCAACGAAGAAGAATTCGAGGATGTCTAAATAATCCGACAGAATTAAACGATTTGAAACGCAATGAAGAAACCACTCACCAGGGAGACGGACCCACATCTCCGCTTGTGTGACATTGGTAGTATTGGTTGCGAAGAAATACAGTGGATTTGCAAAAGAACCGGACAACATCGACCAGTCGTTGAGCATAAAAAGTCTCGCGTTTTGAATAATGTGTGCAACATTGCGTACCGTTACAAATAAGAATACGTAAATGTTCAGACTATGTTTTTGAACTTCGGGCTTCGCAGTGATTCACTCGTGTCAGCTGTAACGAAATAGCATGACACATTTCAATCGTTTTTAGCTTTGCTTCCCGACACACCATGCTCGTCTTGTTATTGGCGTTCATCTGTGCATCGAAGACGTTGTTGAGCGTTTAACTATCCGTTCTCATTTTTTTTGCTCAGCTGGGACACGTTGACTCTTCTGACAAGTCACCCAACCTAATCTTATGTGACGTGTCCTGAAAGTTTCCATTAGTTAGAGCAGTCATCCCAATTAGTAGTGTGGACGCTATCGCAAGATATGGGCACTGTGATGCCAGTGCACTTAAGGCCGCGTGGAACACTTTCTTTTGTTGAAAGTGGGACGACGCTTTAGGCACAGGAGGAGGAATTCCTGGATGTTTGAGCAGTTTCATTTCCCTCGGAGTTCCTCCTCTCCCCCCCTAGGCTTACAAGGAAAGGAAAAGCATGGTCATTCAAGAAGAGATGTATACGCCTAGATGTGCCTTCGAACGCTGATCTCAAATCTACCTTCCAAATCTGCTAAACGATTCTCTGAACGGAGTTATGAAGCAAAACAGCGCAACGGTAGTGGTCGGGACTCAAGTCAAGACGTTGGATCGGTCCCTATCGTGTTTACTGTTTTCCATTCTTTACGAGCAGCTAAATGGCGCTTAATAGCCTAAACAGCTGAATTCCTGAAGAATGCAAAACAGTAATACGATAAGGGACCGATCCTACGACGTTTTGACTGTGAGTCCCGACCACTACCGTTGCGCTGTTTTGCTTCATAACTCCGTTCAGAGAATCGTTTAGCAGATTTGGAAGGTAGATTTGAGATCAGCGTTCGAAGGCACATTTAGGCGTATACATCTCTTCTTGAATGGCCATCAATACCTGTGAGCCTTTTCTTGTTAGTTTTAGAGGAAGCCCACCATCTGCGATAGCGGCGTGGTACGCTTAATGGACCGGCTAAAACAGCTCTATCAGTCTTGCTAATTGAGGTATTTTCTTTTTTAGATGTGTTTTGAGGAACTGTTTTGGCGTTCACTCAAAACTACTTGTTTGTTAAATTATCGTACGCTTTCTTCGCTAGTTTGCGCCCCTAAATTTGCGGTGCAGCGAGTATCTAGCAACTCATTTGGATGATCATTGCTCTTTTTGGAAGATTTTTTTCTGTTCCTGTCGGGGAAATCGGGGCTCATGTATCTCTAGCGCTACCACCTCTATCTTACTACTGCTTGGTTTCATTCAGTTCTTCGGAATGCCATTTCTTAGTTGTTTTTAACCAACAAGAGAAACGAGATGTCAAGCCAAGTGAATTTGTGTTCAAATTAGAGAAAAAGGACTGTTCATATGGCGAATGATTGAAAGGGTACTTGAAATGGCGACGCAATGCTTACCTAGTGTTATCTACTCAGTAAACATCTTTCACAATCACGACCGATGTTGATAAAATCATGCAGTTGTCAGCAATCACTGAAGTTGCACTTGTTGACCAAAGTACAATAATGTTGCAGTTGACCGGTGTAAAACTAGGCTAGTTGAGTGATTATTCATGACGAAACAAGGGTAAGGTATCAAAGAGCCGGAACAACCGGTTATTGTGAAATGCAAAACTCTCCCGAAACATTGATTACCACAAAGGTCTTCAACTTTTCCTCGAAACGTCAACATCGTTGAATGAGAGTTCTCCCAGTTAGCTGTACCACCTGTTGTTTTTTTAGATAGCTTTTTTTAGCTAACAATCTACGCCTTATCTTTTGCCAATGTCGCCATCTTCTCTAAATTAGTGCAGGATCAATTACCTGTGCTATGTCAACCTGGCGCATTACCACCCTAACATTTCCGCGCTAACCAAGAAAGACTTTCAAATTCACATGGATTCGAGTTGAGACCCAAATATATCGAGTAGAGCTTCAAACGCTGATTACAAATATGGAAACTAAAACTGCAAAATGAACTTGTCAAGGAAAATTTGTGAGCACCCGAAGTCGGGTGGAAGTGAAGCGTTGCTATGAACCTTGCTAGACTACAGGCTTCTCATAGTCGCCATGGAGTATAGTAGTACCCTCGCTCTTCACCCGGGAGGTCATAAGTTCTCTTCCGTTGGAGTGCAAATTTCGAGAGCACTACCACTACTCCACGGCGACTTTGAAAGCCCGGAGGCTAGCACGGTTCATATGTAATGCTTTACTTCCAGCCAACTTTGACTGCTCACAACTTCCTTGGCAGGTTCATTTTGCAGTTTTAGTTTCCATATTTGTATCAGCGTTTCGGTAAAAAAAAAGTCATTTGAAGCTCTATCGATATATGTGTCTGGGTCTCAATAAGTTCCATGGGAAGTTGAATGCTTACCCTGGAAAAGGTCGAGTCGTGAAGTGAACACGTATCGTTTATGTGATAGTAGGATTTCCCGCGTACACCATGCTAGAACTACATAATTTGCATGAGAAGTTACACATAGACCCGCTCAAATATTTATTTCGCCCTTTGCTCGTTCCTAGTCTACGCCAATGCTCTCTCTAGTTCAAGTCTGGGACGGTGCAGATTTCCTTCCGTCCTCGCGTAGGGGCCAGATTATTGGTGAATCACTTCTGCATAGGTTGTGACATGTGCTTACAAATGGCAAAATAGCATTATTCTGTAGTCATTGAGGATGGCGAGATGTGAGCGTAAAAGGTTCGCTCTTCGTGGTTTTTACATTTATGGTTCGAGTTTCTTTCTTTAGACTCTCCTCTACTGACCACTATCCGCAGTAATTCTCCGCAGCATTCCGAAATACTGTTTAGTAAACTTAAAGGCACGCTCCGCGATCAGGCGGCTCGCCTGTTCCATCCAGGGGGTAGTAGGCAGGTGGACAAGTGTTGATGTCGGGCCCCTTTTGCGGCTTGAAAGTGCGCGACAAAGGCGCAAGGAGCTCGTCCAACCCGCAACTCACACCTTCGTCCGCAAGCCCCACCCTTCGCTGTCGGTTGCCACGTGGCGCTGCTGCGCATTTGAGGCAGTGGTCCCAGCGCGATCCAATGTTATTGACACTGGAGCAAGTAGAGTTAGGTTCGTGAAACTCGTCCAATTCGCCTCTTCTCTCGGGTGTGATACTCGCACTATGGCACATGTGGTTACGCAATGGATATGAGCCAGGACTGATCTCTTCCATTCTACCACGATGTGATTTGGGGCTCCCAGCAGAGTTTCGTCGCGGGACCGGGCGGCCACTGGCCGGTCCTTTGATTTTACGATTACGTTTTAACCTTTTTACTGTTTTACACTGTAGATTTGTCCACGTATATGCAGCTATATTGTTGTAATTGCTTTAGTTTATCCTGATTCTTTCGCATATTGGATGGTCCAGCCCGGGCACTGAAGGGATCTCGTACCAGGACCAATCTTTGCATAGTTTTATGACTAATTAATCGGCAACACATCGGTTTGGGAAGGGGAAGTTGCCGTAAAGCCCTTGGGCCATTTCAGCAAGCTTCACTGGCCTAGATGCATCTTTACTTACTGACGAATTTGAATGGGAACTGAATGTTCTGATGGCATTCATGCAATAGACCCTTTTGTTTTTCTCCCAGTCCGCGCCATTTCACCACCACTACTCAAATCTGTTTCACAAACGGAACATCAATTCAGGACAAGAGTTACCTGCACGGCCTAATTTCCTCAGTTTTTGTTGATTTATTGGCGGACAATTGCACATCAACTCGTCATTACACTAAACCTCCAAAAGCGCTAAACAGCTGACGGAGACCTCCCACAGCAGCTGCCAAACCTTCGGGCTTGGTTTGAAAGTCCGTTGCCGACAATCGCGGTGGTCCTGGCACGAAAACTTGCTCACATTCTTTTGGCTATGTTCCAGAATCTCTTGCGGGAATATTCTTGGCTGCAATTTCATTTGCTCTTAAGTTAGTAAGTCGCTGCAATGGTAGCTTGATTGTGATAGCTTAAAATTATCTCCAAGATTTGCTGGAGCTTTCCTTTTATGCTGGTACCGAGCAATTGTTTTCATCGTTTTTAAAGAATGAAATTCGAGCATTCTTTTATAATACTCATCCTTCATGTATGAATAATGCTTGTTTGGACGATGTTTTACTCCTATTTGTAGGAGAACTTTGTTGATTTTAATCAAATGGCATCCGGTGCCGACGCTCTCCTCGCCCTTACGGGTAGACGCACCACAGGTCAAAGTATTCGGACTCAGAATGGTGAGGATTTCTTTTATTTTGGGCTTTCTACATCTCATACATGAGTGCGACCTATGGTAAGCTACTAAAATTCTGCAACTTCAAAATTTCAAGGTATTTCAAATCTCATTTCTAATTTCAAGGTATAAAGCGTCACCTGGACGATAATCTTGGTCCCATTTACACAGCGAATGACCCTAGTCCCACAAATGAATGTCATTCTCGATCTCTGGGCTTTCAAGTAATCTCTTTGACCGAGGTTTCAGAAGCAAAAACTAATCATTCCATACTTCTCGCATACACATCATGTTTAAAGGTTGTGTTCCTTGAATGTGTGCCAGAACGCAGAAATTTTACGAGCATGTAAATTCAAGTGAAGCTTACCAAAAGAAGTTTTTTTCTTCGGCTAGGGTTTGGTGGTGCTGTTTGTAAATCCTTTTTTAAGTGACTGCTGCTGTGGCAATCGCAAATATTGTGAAGTCCTCCCTTGGTCCTGTTGGGCTCGACAAGATGCTTGTTGATGATGTTGGAGTGAGTTTTATAACACGCTTGTTGCTAAGTCATTTAGGCTGGTGTCAGAGTCCGCGATCCGTCGCAGGTTTCGCTGATTTCAGCGATTTTCGCGATTTTCGCGAAACCTGCGATGGATCACAGGAGTTGGAAGTGCCCGATGAATGACTGCGAGGTGCTGTTTAATCCTGCTGCGAATTCTGCTTGACAGTGAAGATTGGAAGACGACTGTTCGTGATTCTACTTGTTTCATGTTCAATGTCTATCAGTTCATTGAATGCTCATGATTCGGATCGCAAAAATTGCAAGTGCCCCATTTGAACAATTTGAAACACTGAATATCAAACAAGTGGAATCATGAGGGCAGTCGTCATTCAGCCATCACTATCAAGCAGAAGTGGCGGCGGGATTGGAGAACACCTTGCAGTATTGATGGGGCACTTGTGGTTACCGTGACCTGTCGCGCAATCGGCGCAAATCGCGAAACTCGCGGGAATCAGCGAAACCTACGACGGATCGCGCCCTCTAACACCAACCTAACGAAAAGCATCGGCTCGAACCTAATTTTTTCGCTTCAATTTGTAAAGCTCATTCATGAATATACGGCTTATCGATTGAACTGTAGAACCTGTCATAACACGATTATGCTTATTAAATGTGAACTTTCAAGGATGTCATTGTAACTAATGATGGTGCTACTATTCTGAAGCAACTTGAAGTAGAGCATCCGGCTGGGAAAGTCCTCGTCGAGTTAGCGCAGCTTCAGGATGATGAGGTATATTATCATTTCTCAATATTTTATTTTCTGAGCATATAGGTTTCATGAAGGTCTTTGACGTGGATCGTTTTGGTGCGGCAAATGTTGTTCGTATAATAATACGTTTAATTTGCTGAGCAATCTAAAGGTTATTTGATTATTTCTTCCCTAAGAGAATTTCTCACAGAAGTTTTAGTCGCGTTTTACACTAGTGCCATCATTCAAAAGTTGGCAGGTCTCAGTTTTGTTCGAATCTAACACTGAAATCAATTCTGCTGCTTTTGCTCGTTAATGTTTATTTGGTTGTTTTTTAGTGGATAAGCTCAAATATTGCCACTTTTGTTTCACAAGGAAGTGTCGTGAAGTGTATCAGTGTATCGTATATGTACTTTTTAGGTTGGTGATGGTACCACCTCAGTAGTCATCGTTGCCGCTGAACTGCTAAAAGCTGCCGATGAGCTTGTCAAAAACAAGCTTCACCCCACTACCGTCATCAACGGTTATAGGCTCGCTTGTAAGGAGGCTGTCAAATACATGCAGGTTTGTGCGCAATAGTTAGTTTAGTGGGTTTCTCCTAAATTATGCTATTTTATGTTTTCTGTTTTCTATCCAATTTTCTCAGTTCTCTTTTTCGTGCCTTTTCTGTTCCTCTGGTGAACGCAACGCAAACCACTTCGAAGTACTTCGTATAATGTTTGGTTTTCCAGGAAAATTTGTCATTTTCCGTTGACGAGTTGGGCCGACAGTCGCTCATTCGAAAGCTGCGAAAACATCTATGAGCAGCAAACTCATTGGATCGTAAGTGCCGTTGACGTAATCTCTTTTTCCTCTTGTTAATTTGCTTATGCTTTTTCTAGAGACTCTGACTTCTTCGCTGCTCTTTGCGTAGATGCAGCCGAAGCTGTGAAGGTGACGGACTCGACCGGCAAGGTAACGTAATCAGTTGTCATCAGTTAGTCGCTGAGTATGTATTTTTAGATAACTTATCCAATTGCTGCCGTAAATGTCTTGAAAGCGCATGGAAAGAGTGCTCGCGAATCAATGCTCATCAAGGGATACGCTCTGAATTGCACAGTGGCTAGCCAAGGTCAGAAGGGCTTAAATTTGAAAAATGTGTTTGCTTGTTTGAAATGTTTTGTTTCTTTGTCATACTGCAATGTTGTTTCAGCGATGCCACTCTCAGTTCCAAACGCAAAGATTGCTTGCCTTGACTTCTCTCTACAAAAAGCGAAAATGCATCTTGGAATCTCTGTCATTCGTTGAGTCCCCGGAGAAACTGGAGCTATCCGGCGGGAGTGAGTTTTACCGCTTTAATGTATGTGGAAGGACATTTCGTTTTGATATGGGAAATGCGTTTTAGAGAGTTCGACATCACGAAACGCCGAATTGAGAAAATCTTGAAAGCAGGAGCAAATGTAATTCTCACCACTGAGGTCTGCTGGAAGTCCTAGCTC
>MU872118.1:0-19232 GCA_036418205.1 Ostertagia ostertagi | reverse complement strand
GATCACTTTGAGCCTTTTTATCAGAATTCATGACGTTTTCACATCTTCTCTCGATTATTAGGCACGTCTGTAGTGTATCACATGTATCATTTGAGAAAGGTTGAATCAGAGGACAGTTGTGTGTTGGTGTTCCCTAATCACAAAAGACTAGTTGTTTAGACGTGGGCAGATTAATTCTATAATGTGAATGGACTATTATTTTCGATCCCTTTGTGGATGGAAAACAGGGGGTCCGACGTCCTTTCGACTCAGTCCAATCCTATGGTCATTGAATCAGTAAATTCTTCTTCGGAACCACCACTTATGATCAAAGTTCCAAGTAATTTTCTTGGTCGGCCTTAACTGCTGCATGGAGCGTTTTTACCGTTTTTACCGACGTAACGAACAAAGTCTAACGTGCATATTGCACGTGGTTTGTGGGCCCCTTAAAAGGGCTCAAAAACAACTGGAAATTTCCTTCGAAGATTGCTAATGATGTCATGGGATGGGGAATGGACTATGTTGTTCAGTAGAATTTGATGAATGTCGGACGGGCAACGAAAAAGCAAGCAGGTTTTCGTTTCGGTTGACGGACTGAATTGCTTTGCTTAGGGCGTACAGGATATCATCTAATCTATAAGTTCTTACCTATTTTAGGGATTCGTGATGGAGAAATCCAGTTCTAAATTTATTAGTTGGTTGGTTTTGAGGGATCACTTGTTTTCACCGTATCGCTTCTTTCACAGTAAACAAGCCGTTATTCTTAAATTTTGGCACAGAGTGATGACACAAGTGGAGGGGGACAACTTCTTTCAAAAGTAGTATTATTAATTGTATTCCATTCTGAGAAAGCCATCGCAACATAAATGCCTTAATAGGGAAGTGAACTGTGATTTGGTCATGCATGAAATTTTCGTCAAAGTGATTGACAGTGGAATGTGTCGATGAGACGGCCGAACGTGTAAAAAGTCCATCGAATCAGTCGCTGATGCATCAATAGTGAATGCACAATGGTCACATGTACTCTTTTTCTGAGGAAATCATAGAACTCTACAGCTCTTACTAACATCTTCCCTTGTGTCTTGAAAGATATGGCCTTCTAAAGCGGAATTTACGATGAGAAGACAGCTTATTGAAAAATAAGGAGGTCAGTAGTGATATGAAGGGCAACACCGTTCGGCGTACATACGGAATGGAAATCGCTACCCCCTAGCCAATTTATCTCCCGAGTAGAGCGAGTCTTTTGGCGCAAACAAAACCCATAGTGAGTCGCTACCTCTGCCGTCCCTGCTGTCTACGGCTAGAGACTTGATGGTGAGAGGTCACCGTGCTGGGGAGCAGCGGTGAGTGTTCGGCCCTGCTGTCTACTGAGGGCGTATCTTTCGCTGCGAGTGCGCGTTGTTCCGCATTCTTATTGGACCCGGCTGCCTTTCTTAGGTTTGGTTCCCCTTCTGCGGCAGCCGACCTCAATCGCGAATTGATCAAACCTTGATTTCGACGCGAAGTCATGAATAATTCTATGAGTAGTCATTGCTCCATTTGACAAGTTTGGAATAGCTAATGAGAAGAGAAAGGCGTCTAGCGCGAATTCAGTGGCTCGTGAAAAGCCAGAGCCTCACGCTCCTCCATCCGCTATGGGCATAAAAAGGAATCCATGGCGAAAAAGTCCCCTTTCTCTCTTACAACTATGATCAATTCACATTTTGTGACTCTTAAACCGATCCCATCCAGAATATTTAGCAGAGCAGTCTATCGATTGCGGAACTTCGTGAACCTGTTCACGGAGATTATTCCCGGTAGACGATCCCTGGGAACAAGATGCAATGCTCAGCCATGAGGAAAAAATCATGAAACCGTTGATTTGTCTACACATCTTTCTAGCTCCACCATAATAGAGTCCTAGGCACGGATGAACTTTTAAAGAAACGGCCCTTCTCACTGGTCTCTGCGCTCTTGATCGTTCCCCTGACTCCACAACATGACCCCTTTTTTACTTGAGAAGTTTATCGCACAACAGTGGTCAACTCTACTTAGGTGACCTTCGAAACGGCCGTACGTTGATCGTGGGTTTTAGCGATGTTACTGAAACTGCGGAATGACAATGATCTTAGACAATCAAATTCACGCTCTCTAGGAAGCCGTCCGCTAATGAGTTGGCCGCGAAAGTTGCGCAGCTGTTCCAGACTTAGTCAATTTGATAGGCTTTATTGATTTCGTCGGCGATGACGGATGCTTCAACTGGATGATGGTGAGGACGTAGGACGAGGGTTTGCTTCTACTTCCCACAAGAATTTGAGGAAAGATTTGCCGGATAATCCTGTCTAGCCCATTGCCCTGCGATCCAAAGTCTGAGGATGCGCGTAGACGGTCTTTTGGGCTCTCCTTTATATAGCATGAATTTTACCGTTAAATGGTACTCCCGCTCGACAGCTTACACTATTCAATCAGGGTGGATGTATATCAAAGACTCCACAAAACTTTGCTGATAAAGTTTCGCGTAAGCCCTTTTCGCCGTTCTCGATCAAACCGGAAAGCTATAGCATAATTACACACAAAATCATGAACAGGCTGTCAAATAACAATGTGCCATCTTACCGCACACCGTTGTTCTCCTGTAGCAGCGAAGGTATCGAAAACGTGCGAAGCAGCACAGAATGAGGAAGGGATTGCTACGTGGGCTTCTAATGTGTCGATTAGCAGGGATTGATGCTTCACACTGTCACGATAGTTTTCCTCTCGCACGTAGCACTGCCTCATAATTCTATAGGCCTCAACAACTCCCTATTCATTTTATCTGGGTTTCTCTTGTTGCCTCTGGCTGGATAATACCCGAACTTCGACGAAATTTCCGCTGTTTTCGATCTGTGGTTGGACAGCTACTGTCTAAAAAAGCTCTGATTATCCTTTTTAATTTGTTTCAGCTCTGAAATAACATTGAGCGATTTCCTGCATTGTAAGGGTGGGATTGGTTTAGTGGCGAGTAGCACCAACTTTCACTCGCTCTATCAGGGACCCCCTTCTTGGGTTGTATCATCGAAGCCAAGCAAGCTTTCTTCCCTTTTGAGTCGGTAACTGGTAGCACGTGTGTCTGGGAGGATAGAGGCTGGTACAAGCTCGAGCTACTGGCTCGAGTGAGTTCTCATATGGGACCAGTCAATGTACAGCCATAATATCAACTCCAAATACGGCCTCGAAATCCACTCCAAATTCTACAATTGGATGGAGTGGATTTCAAGGGCGTGTTCCACTCCAGATAGATTGATCTGCGCGGAAGCTTCATTCTATTCCTTATTTCGCTATATTATTTCGATAAGTTGGTTCAATTTCGATTGCTTTTCCTTTTCGAACTGCCATCCCACATCGGGTCACCAACCTGTTTGTTGCGGGTGACTAGAGACCTAGGGTTATGTTGGACCCTTTTATTATCACCTCGCGGTGGTTCAGTGGATTTAATGTGAGGAGGAAAACTATGTACAGAGAGAAGAGTTGAACGCCTTTATTGTATGGCTGCAAGAGAAGGTATATATGATTGTAGTATCTGTTCTTGCTTATACAGTATGGGCACGCCCCCGCCAGACGTGAGATCGCAGGCGCTAGCGATGCGTAGGCGATGTACAGTTATCGGATTCAGATTGTTTTCGTTATTTGAACATTAATCATAAGACTGGCATATAAGCATGGATATATGGGGTGGAAATATTGATTGGATGGAAATATTGTACTTATAATATTCATTTGATTTTAATTTTTGGAGGGGCTGTTTCGGTCACCTCACATGTTTGGCGCGTACCACATTTGAAATGGTTACGAATGTTTGGTGTGTTAGAAGTAAAATGGGTATCAACAGAGGACAGCTACGTGAACTTAAACGAGTTAGGGAAGGTAGGCGCTGGCTAAGGTCATAGACTAGTGAGGTAATTGATTAGCAGTTAGAGTTCAATTGTGCAAATTAGTTCTTGGGGTGTCCTGTAGTTGTCATCGTCGTCATCGTGGTGTCATCGCAAGAGGTGAGGCTGATGTAGCGAGGTGCCAGTGCTGATTGTGCAGTCTTCTCAGTTAATGAAGTGTAGTGTAAACAAACTAAGAGTGCAATCTTTTTGGTTTTTTTCTTTTGCGCCCGTTGTTCGAAAAGATGGAGTGCCTGCTCGAGAGAACAAGAAAAGCAAGGTGAGCGGCGAGGCTTCCAAGCTGGTTGCCATGGTAGATAAGAGAGGTGATAATATGTATTGCAAAACTAATATGAGATTGGATCGAAATAATGTATTGGCTAGTAAGGACTGAAAGTGACAAAAGATACGATGATTACTGTTACATTTTAACAGTAAGAACTGATACTTCTGGGCCCGACAGGGTTTTGATGGTAGTTTTTTTTTGCGATTTTTCGACAAACTCGAATTTTTCAAATGCCTCAAGTCCTATAAAACCGCATCGTTCGTGGTAACAACTACCTTCAATGCAGACCTGCTTTCAGCCAGTAGATACAACTCAATTATGCGAAACTGGAAAATTTGGAAATTTGGCCATAATGGGTGTTAGTGAATTAACGATAGTGGTCGAAAAAGGTAGTACGTACAGGGAATTTTTCTCTAATGTTGGGTTTCATGAGTCATTAAAAGCATAGACTGAGCATGTAGTGAATTCAGAAAGTGGTTTTATGCAAAATCACTCAATAAGTGCGATCTGAACCTTTGTAGTCTCGCTGAATCATTGGTGCACCAAGGAGAACAAAAAAGTGAAGAATCGACCGATAAGCATCCAATTTATGGCAAATGCATAATTTTATTGCATTTTGATTTCTCTAGTCGTTTTGATAGCTTTTATGAGTGACACGTGCTGTAACTCTTCATTGCGGAGGGTCGTTTTGAAATGTGAAAGGGTGGTTGTTGAGTGGTGGAAGAACAATAGTGCATTGACTGCTTGTTCCTTAATCTATAAAGTTCATAGGTGAAACAGCGCTCCTCATGTTAGGTAAATTTGAGCTAACCTCAGGGTTTGCGGGTTTTTGGAGGTCAATCAATTGAAATACTAAACTACGCGCCATCAAAGAGTCAGAAGCATATTCCCGTACTTAATATCATTTGAATTGTCGTGGTTCGCTGGAAATATTATAGATTAGCCTCAGCTTCGGGCTAGCTTTACCAAGATTCCTTATGTTTTTGTTATCAAAACTGAATTAGTCAGGCGTTCCGGGATATTGGCACATATGCAGTCCCTTAATTGGTTGGAACACATTAAAAATAACGTCCTCCTCATTCTTCAGTTGCGACATTGAGGAACTTCGACGAACTTGGCGATAAAGCGAAGGATATTGCTGTACTTAGAGAATTTGTCAATTCTCATTTTAATCCTCCGGGATCGGAACTCGTGGAATGGTTTCCTCGTGATTGGGTCGACTTTCCTTCAACTTTTTTGAATATACACGGACTACCACCACCGAAGCATGGGCAGCCTCCATCATTTACATCGAATTTGGAGAGATTTATGTAGACGGGTGAGCCATTTAATAGCCTTATTCCCAATGTGAACTTAAATGGTTTCAAACAGCAGTCGTACTTGAAAGCCTTACGGGGCCTGGCTGACGACAGATGCTCCTCTTTCCCTTCATTTTTTTCTTCTCCGACACAGACGCCGATCCATGTAATTGAGTTAGACGCGGCAGGATCGCATGCTTCGTCGTTCTGCGCGATTATTTAGTTGAATTTACGATCAAAAATGGAGATTGTCGCTCGGGTTATAAAGGATAGTGGGAGGAGGGAGCTGCTTTTTTGTGACTGAGAAAGTTATGAAAGCTAGCTGTTCTCCTTTTGATCCACCATGCTTGAGTTTCATGGGTCGTATTTTCAGTTTAGGGACCCTGGTAGTATTTGCACCTCAGCCCTTGACCTGTTTCAGTCGTAAATGTTGGGTTGGGATGCCTATCATAGTTCTTGGTTATTCTTCAAACATTGAAAATGGTCCTATTGTTATTATATTTTGTTATTGGTGAAAGTCATAGTGTATCTATAAGCTTGTGATTATTCGAAAGTTGTGGTAATTTGCAATTTTTTCTTGAGGCCAGTAATTCTGAGAAACTTTCTGCTGCAATTTGTGAGAGTGTTTTTATTTGGTATGAGCTTAAGTAATTCTTTTAAGGTACGCGATGATGTTCGTAGACATCAAGATCACTATTCTCTTCTATATGTACCTCATCCTTTCATTATACCAGGTGGTCGGTTCAGGGAATTCTATTATTGGTAAGGTTTTCGTGATTACCAAATTTGTCTCCTATTAAGTTCTTTCAAGTCTGCAATAAATACGGATCAAAAGATGATCATCTTAATTAAAAGTTCATTTTTAGGGATTCGTTTTGGATATTGAAAGGTCTCATTTTCTCTGAAATGTACGAAACAGCGAGAGGAATCATTAAAAATCTTGCGTTTATGGTCGATAAGTAAGTGAAACGTTTCTATTTAGTGATAATATCTCAACACAGGGGGGGGATTAAAAGTGAAATTTTTTATACGAATGGGTTTGTGCCAAATGGTGGCCGTGTGTATTATCTCACACGTTCCCAGCCACCGCTCTTAATACCAATGGTGTACGACTACTTTCTCGGTACCGGCGATTTAGATTTTGTTCTGGTTCGTTGCATTGTGTTGTTATGCAATTTTATTGACTTCCTTCAACGTTGCTCGCACCTTTTTATGCAGAATTTCAATACGTGCAGGTATTGTGTGTTATACGCAGATCATGCGATATCCGTCACGTCACGTTCTGTCATGATAACCACCACCCCAAAAATGGCATTGGGTTTTTTGCTCGTCTGCAAGCCCTTCACCTAGTTTTCGCTCTGGAGGTGTTTACGAGATGTTCTTCTAGGTTTGCTTATGTGGGAGAGAAAATCGCGGCGCCTAGAGCATGCATTCAGGGTGAATAACGGTCGAGGAAATCCTCGACCATAGCTCTCTACCATGCGAGAGTAGTGCCGAGAGTGAACATCCGCGCGGAGAGCACAGACGGCACGGCATGGCGAGTGTGAATGTCCGCGCGAGAGATCGTCTCTGATCGGGCAGAGAATCCTCGACGTGCCGTTGAGGAATCCTCAAGCGATATTCACCCTGGCATGCATATCACAATTTTAGTCCTTGTTGCTTCTAACGATACGAAAACTCTTCCTTATGGACCACCTCCACAAGTCAGTCTGCGTAAACCAGCTCATGAATCGGGACAATAGTTCCAAACTGGAGGTTGCGAGGACCGCCGAACGCCTTCTTCTGATATTTGTTTATTCGCACTTCGAGTCACATGCTCAGCAATAGCTGGAGTGCACGACTTGAGAAACGGCACTGCGATATCCTTACTGACCTGCAACCTCTGACTTTTATATTATATTTCTTGTAAAAGATTTTCTATCCACGAATTTAAATTATTTGCTGACTTTTTTCTCAACTTTTTCTTCTTCAGTTGACATTTCTAGAAAGAAATAGAAAAGATATTGAGTGAAAAGTGCAAGATCAAGTTGCTAACATGTTTTCGTTTGTTTTCTCGCTTTGTATCTTGCACGTTGCAGGAGGTGCTACCAACACTTGAGAAGGAATATCTGTTTTGGATAAAACAGAGATCTCGAATCTACAAAGACGAGAATGGTACAGAAAAATTCCCATATTACCAATATAGAGCGACGCTGAAAGTCCCACGTCCAGAATCATACCGTGAAGATTACGAAATGGTTCACCACTTGAAAAGAGATGGTACGTTCTCAGTTCTTGTTTTCGAAATTGTTTTCTCTAGACTAGAAAAGGAGAAAATGTGTACAGTCCAAATCTCGTCGTCTGATTAGGCGGGTCTACTTTGGCGTGGTGGCGGCCGCAACGCGGGAAAGCTGCTTCCAAATTACTTTGCTGAAATCATCAAAGCATGCTGGAAGCTTACCCACGCGACTTATACCAGACGTCCACGACTGCCACGTCAAATCCGGACAATCAGGTGGCGGGATATGGACTGTACGTTGTTGTTCGTGTCTTTCCGTCAACATTTAGATATAGAAGAGAAGACGCGTATGTGGTCGGAAATTGCATCGGCAGCCGAGACAGGCTGGGATTTTTCGACGAGATGGTTTGCTCAAGATGGTGAAGACAAGCATGCAATGAGAAGTATTAGGTTTGTTGTTCGTTGTTGGGAGAGACTCTCACGGGGAACCCAACCACTTCTGTGACAGTATCAGATTTTATACGAAACGAGTGTTCTGCAAGTCTCTCGGGAACTCTCGAGTACGGTCATGGAGGTAAAGCGCGAAGTACGCGTAATGGGATAGGAAGCTGCTAGGAATAATAGTGGAATGTTTCCTCAGTTGATGTTCCGCGTTCACTAATTTTATTGATGTTCAGTGTAAATGTATGGTGCGCCTAAGCTTGCAATGAATAAAGAAATAAATAAAAATAAACAAATAACCACCAAATAAATAAGTATATGAGGAAGTTTCGAGGGCCACCAGCAGAAATCAAGTTTATCCATTCCCATTACTATCGATGTCTTTATACATGAAGTGCTAAGCCTGTCTCCATGTTCGCCTATCACCAAATCAGTGTTCTTGAGAAACCTGGAAGGACCAGGTCAGGTTTGGGATAGGTACGGCTTGAGAAAAGGTATGCGAAGCCCTCATGAGCTAGACGGAGTCCCGCTCGCAACGGTGGGGCTTACTCCAGAATGGGCGGCGTCAACAGAAAAATTTAATGTCTCCAAAAGAGCCCAATGATACGGGGGAATGGGTGATGGTCTATACCGGGTTGCCAACTCCGTTTGGTTGCCCGCGGATAAGCAAAACGATTTTATCTATCGTATCACCTGTTAACAAATAGCTGAAGTTTTCTTATTGCTTGTAACGTTGTTTTGAATTTTATTTGAGTTTTATAGGACGTGGAGTATCGTTCCAGTCGATCTGAATGCGTTCATGTGTGTGAATGCTCGAATTTTGGCCAGTCTATTTGAAATCAGAGGTAATTTCCGATTGATTTTATAAATAGCTTGGCATTTGGTTTTTTTGCCATCTACGAAACACGGCGTACCCTGAAGAGTGACATGACTGCGCAAGTCATGGTATGGATTAAGCGGGAGTCAAAGTTGGCAAGACTCACATCGCAGTGAAGGAGCCGCTCAAGCTAGACGGTGTTTAGGACAAACACTAAGTCTGCTGCAGAAAATCTCTGCGAATGATGAAAGAGCTAGATGTGTGGAGTGGTTTTTGTGTCAGATCAAAAGGTCTTTTCTTTTGGTGTCCAGAGTGGGCGACGCTTGAAACCAAAATTTGAGAACCAAGATAAGCAAGATTTCCAAGATAACCCAAAGCACCATGATAGGAGGGGTACAGCGGGATGGGTGAAGGTGTACAAGACGTGTATTCGAATGGGGGCGGCTTACGACAAAACTAGTAACCCGTCTCATGACCTCCCAGAAGCCATCGCAAGTACGAAAACTGCATTGCCAGCTGCAGGGGTCGTTCGTGGGCCTTCATATACAGGCTGATCGCAAGCCCGTTTTCTGTGATTTCCTTGCTATATTGTGAGCAACTTTTTCTATTTAAGCACTGCTTCAGGGGACTTCAAGAAAGTGGCCTTCTATCAACAACGTTATGAGTTAGCAAAGCGTGAGATGAAAGAAATTCACTGGAATGAAACGGATGGAATTTGGTACGACTACGATTTAGAGAAAAAGGTTGGTTGTGAAGTGACTGTGTTTTTTTTTTGAAAATATTCGCTCCAAATGACACCTATGAATAGTACACCTATGAATGTTTAATAGGCTAGATATTTGGAACATGAATAGGAAGTGGAGAGAGAAGGGCACAGAATCTGAAGCACTGTTGAGATTGTTGAATAACTCGAATGCACATTTCTTTTCACTCAAAGGGCATATGTCGTTAAACTATGTTTTGAGTTGCGTGCATGCAACTTTTTTCCGCTGCGAGTGCCTTGTCTGCGTCGCACTTGTCCCTGTGCTCTCTCGTTTCCTCATGGAAAGAAGCTGCCTAGGAATGGTCAAAACACGAATTTTGCGTGTGCTGGATCGCAACGTTGCCGTGTTGTTTAAATAAAGGCAGTATAACCAAGTGAAGCCAGAAAAAGTCTAGTCGAAAAATGTCAGTTTTATAATCAAAAAGCAAATATGCCTTTGAGATCACTCAATCTCCATTCACTCTTTACTGCAGTTTGTAGACGAATACTTTCTCTGCTTTCTTGTTTAGCCCCTTTGCATAGTCCATCGTTGTTTTATGTTGAGATCCCATTGGGAATCAAAAACGTCAAGCACACTTGAAGTTTCGTTAGTATTTTGAGTCCTTTCAGACGCATTCAAACATCTACTATGTGTCAAATGCCGTGCCGCTTTACGCAAAATGTTATGACGATGAAGATGATGTTACACCTCACAGAGTGCACCAGTACTTGAAGGTATGTTTGTTCTTATTTTGAGGATTGTGATCGGAGGAAAAGGTTTTTCTGATCGAATGGGAGGTTCCGTAGTCATTTCACATGCTTGTATATGTGGTTTAGAAGCTAACGGTACCTTTTTTGAGCAATGCAAACCCCTTCTATGTTGTGCTATTGTTATCTCCCACCACCCTAAGCGTTATTTAGATCAAGTCGCTCAGCTCTTCTGGAATGGGTTTTTAGAAATTTCGGTCAAGCCTCTTTTGTTCACAAGCAATGAGCTTTGACTTTGCTTCTGCTAGTCTTCGCCATCGTGGCAGCTCTGTAGCCACCATACGTCGCTCGCTTGCTCATCGTAACTTTTCCCACTCATTTTAATTTGCTAAAAAACGTGACGTAGAATGAAGGCATACCGTTATATGCATGCATATTTTCACGTCTGTATAAGTGTACATCTTATGTCCATACATGCATCCTCCTTCTCAGTCTCGCGAAAGTATGGTATGGTGCGGTTTTCTACTATGATACCGCGCTTGATCGTTTACACACTAATTTGTACCTTGTTTTCAGTCAGCAGGAGTCATGAATTTCACGAAAGGCTTGCCCACATCTTTGGCCATGGGAAGCGAGCAACAATGGGATAAGGAAAACGCATGGCCACCAATGGTTCATATGGTTATTGAAGGTTTTTCGTTACTACGGAGAGCTTATGTCATGAAGTAGAGATAGATTTTGGCCAAGGTTTGCCTCATAATGCGAGTTGAGGGTTCAAATTTATTTGAGTTGGCATTGCTTCTGCGTAGGACGTAGAGTTACAAGAATAGAAGGGACATCCTTTTCCTAACGTTACGACTTTAGGTTGCTGAAAAAATGGCTACGTCTTGGCTTTCTGTTACATACCAAGCATTTATTCGGACACACGCTATGTTCGAGAAGTACAATGTGACAACGTTGACGGAAGAAATGTCCGCCGGTGGTGGTGGAGAATACGAAGTTCAGGTGCGTTGAAAACCAAAGCACCACAGTCATGGTACCTCTTTTGAATGGGTTGCTACTGCATCTGCCTAACGGCTTGGAGCGCTATTTACCAGGCATTTGCTTATTTCCAATAATTCCTCGTCATTGATAGTGTGGTCGGAACGGACGTGTGAGCCGAGATGTTGTTAATAGGTGAAGTATCAGGACTTGTTGACTTTTCTTTCCAGACATGCGCCACTATTTCGCCCTTTTAAACCCTAACTTTTGATATCCTATTGCAATCACAATCCCTTACCTCCCTGTATGCGAAGATACATGCGAAAAGTATCTAACACATCCTATTCATATTGGAAACTCTGTCCAGTTCTGTGGATTTGATTGATTCATCCCAAGCGCAAACATAACCGGCGACATACACAGTCTTCTTTTATTATTACCAGATTAGTCCCCCGTCAACCGCCGGGACCTTCCTTTCCTGCGCAAGCTTTCTATCCTCCGCTATGGTCCCTTCTCCTGTGACACCAACACCTGGAAGTGACGCGTATGCAACACAATGGTGTTTCATACAGTAGAAGGGACACAATCATGATATGACGGTAGATTTTTCGCTTCCCTTCCTCATCCTCCCTTCCTCTCTCCACTGCCCTCCAGCTGCCACTGCAGCACCATGTGGAATGAACGGAAGTGTGCTAAGCAGGTGTTTATATAGCCCTAAGAGTGTTATCACAACTATCCTGCTACAAAACATTGATATCTCAAATCCTGTAAGCTACCCGATTTGTTAGCGGTTTGTTTATCCCATGAGCTTCCTTCTCACTCACTTCATTTTGCGGACGGACACACATACATACACACACACACACACACACACACACATACAGATACACAAACCGACACACAAAGTTAGCGCTTTATAAAATAGTAGGATATATTTGGAGTGCAGAAAATGTGCATGTTCCTGTACGACTTTTCTGTGCATTCACGAGTTTTTAAACTTCACTTTGTCGATATGTCTCGTGCCTTGGTGGTGGAATGCGACTGCGCGTTCATTACATTTGCGCTGAAAAGTGAAAACCCCACAATCGCTCTCCACTGAAATTTCCACTCCAAACGGTTAAGTGCGCCGCACATGGATGAAAGCCTGAAGGGAACTCTGACTTAGAATAAGCGCTGGATGTTCGCATTTTCTCAGTCCTGCATGAGGCAAATTATCATGGACGCAGGTTTTAGAGGGCTACACTATTTGCGTTGCCCTTAAGAAGAAATGCCTTCTTGTCAATGCGAAGAAAATCACATTAAAAATTGAAAAAAAACAGCGGAACCGTTCAAGGCGGAGTTTACGATAAAAGGCAGCCAATTAGAATCAAGGTAGAGGTGATCACGCTGTGCAGGGAAGAAGGGAAAAACATGAGCAACGGTTCAGAGCCCTCACTTTATTTCCGCATTGATGCGACCCTCATCAGTACTGCCCTCTTCGACGCTAACGCTCTCTCTGCTGAACGTCTAGAGAGAGACAGTGAGAGGGTGGGCGGGCAATGGCGCGAGCGGTGCGGGCATGGCCCTGCTCAGCCGCTGGGGGCATATTCTTCGCAACCATACGCGCACCGTCCTTCACTCTTGGGGAGAGGAGGGGAGGGCGCCTGCCCTTCGACTTGGTGTATATCCACTTTTTCGATTTCCAGTTTTATCGTGGAATCCTCCTTTGAAGTAAGGTGTAGTCGAATATAGGCGGAAATGATTTTCCACTAAGGAAAGTCTCCTGTTCACGAAGTGGAATGGATTATGGTGGCAAAGTGTGGGTATGTCGGTTTTCTCAGGATGGAACCGTGACCTTCCAAAAGTCCAGATCATATTCTGCCTGAGATTTCTGCATGGGAATTTGTGGAGAAGCGAAGAATGAGTGAACGGCCTCTTTGGTCATTTTTCGGCGCGAAACGATCGTTTTGGGGTTTATTTGTATGTGATTCATCAGCGGTGTCTCGACTTTTCGTCATCCTTTTTCTTAGAGTTTCTCAAGAGGTCGGACATTGGATTGGCCTCCCAGAATACTACTCGCTGAAGCTGTTATTTGCGATCGTTTTTTGTTTCCAGTAACGAATTTGTTAAAAAAATATGTTCATGTAAACAAGGTGTCATTTTTTACGCAATTGTTCACCACCTCATATGTGACATGTAGAACTACAATCCTCCTTTTAGTGTTTATTTCATCTCATATTAAAGCATTTTTAGGTCGTGTTTGTCATGCATTATCTAAGCAAAGCTTTTTAGACTGGATTTGGCTGGACAAATGGCGTGATTCTGGACTTACTCGACAAATACGGCGACAAAATGAAGGGCTCATCAAGCATATCTCCACTAGCCGCACTATGCGTATTAGCTGTAGTTTTATATTTAGACTAGCTAATCATTAGCGGGCCTCGTTTGTGCCTATAATTGTGATAGCGAGTTTGACGGGCTTTTTCTCCTCATTTTACTAGGTAAAATTTGCTTGCTAATGTGGTTACTAGGAATCATTTCTGCTAATAACTTTTCAACAGAATTTTTAATCCCCGTTTTATCGAACTTAGAATTTAATCATGCAAGCATAGTGAAGGGTGTATTCAATTTGATGTGCTATCTAGCCTGCGAGTGCCATTTTGCGCGATGATTCATCTGTGGTTGAGGGGCGCGGTTGTGCAAACGCGAAAACTGCGATCTTGTTTTCAGCTGTGACATACTTCAGCGCGATTCAGTGATATGTTTTGACAGGCTGTCTGTATTTTTTCCGGTGCTTTTCACTCGCACCATAATAGTACGCTGACACGCCAGATGGAGTTTATCATTTTTTTTTGATCCTCATCGCCCATTTGGCGATACGCACAAAAGCTTTTTAAAGGGATCGTTTTCAAAATTTGTAAAATTTCCCGTATCCTTGGCTTTTGATGGTAGTTGAAGGGAACGTTAGCACTGTTTTGGCTTCGTTTCCAAAGTGCAAAATAAGGATTTCGAGCTTTTGAGCGTCATCGAGATCAATTTATCTCTGTTGTCGCTGTGGCAGTGAAGTACGAGATTTCGTGACATCATAGCACTTAATGTCTATGGAAGGGGTCTCAAGTAACTGCATTCTGGCCGTAATTGTGTTTACTAGTCGGTCGTTGTGGTGAGCCTCCTTCACTGTGTGCTAAGCAAAGCCGTCTCTTTTCAGTATTCATTGTTGAGTTCAAAAATAGCCAGTTATCAAGTAACGATTGATTGTATTGAATCGGGTTGTAATTACCTTAAATTACTGAGTTCGCCAGTTTAGAAATGGTATTTGTTTTGTACATATGCATCTCTCTTCGTTCGTCTCATCAAGGGCATTTGATATCCATTGTCGCATTGCGTCATGTTGTGTTCTTCATCGTTTATCGACAAGCACATTCGTTTGAAGTTTAGGATTTTGTGTGTATTTATAAGACTTCTCGACTAGTCATTAAATGTTTCCTTGAGTTAGAGTGTTCAAAACATTAAGAAGATGGGCACAAAGCCAAATATGGGCACCAAAGTGGGGACGGGAGGCGTCACCAAGCTTAACGCTTTGAGTTTTCGTCCCCAGCATTTGAAACAAAGTTCGCGAAATTCTCGTCCAAGAGGGCTTTGGGTCAATTTTGAAGAGGATGTAGGGTGTTAGAATTGTTGCGCCAGGGGTCTGTTCCTTCAGTTGTTTTCGGGAACACGGTCCCAAACTTTGATGAAGGGAAGGATAGATATCACAGTATAAACAAGGGCGGAAGTGGTGTAGTGGCAAGTGGCACGCTTACCACGCGAGCGGTCCGGGGATCAAATCCTGGGTCGTGAGTCGCCCGGGCCAACCAAGCCTTCCATCCCTCCGGGGTCGGTTAATTGGTACCAGACTTGTCTGGGAGGATAAAAACACTGACTTGTACATCGGCTGGCCCCCGCAGTCATTGTATAGGCCACATCGCATTCAAACGCCACTACGAATGTACAAATGGAAGTAGAATGCGTGCCGCATCCCAAAAGGGATTGATCAACGGCAAATGCTTTATCCTTTATCCTTTATAACTTTTTAGCGTAAAGCATAAATTATTCGAATTTAATTACATCCCTCCTTACCTTCGTATAATGCATTTTGAGGGCGTAAAGCATCAAAGGATATTCGAATTTAATGTACATCCCTCCTAGAATGTTTCCGTGTTGAGCGGCAAGTTGCCAGGAGGGGAGGGTGAGGTTTCTTGTCAAAGCCTAGAACCACCCTCGAGCCTCCATCCTAAAAGTGGCAGGGGTTGATTTCATCTCTGGAGTTCTTTTCAGTTTTTTTGAAGTGGGGTTAGAGGAGCGCTTAGGGAAACGGGGATAGTATTCAGCATTCCGTTGGAAACTCCGCAACGAAGGGATCATATTTGTGATCCTTTCTCATTTACGACCCCCTCGTTGGGAACTTTCAAGGGAATACTGATATATTTATAGTGAGTCGTGATGGTGGAAGTTGAAGGATCGGTTTTGGTGTTAACGGGTTCACCGCAAAAGAGCTGTATGTGTGTACGGAAATGTGTAGAAATCGTTGCGTCAAGACATAGACCAACAATCTGTATTCTTAATAATTCAAAATGATAAAAAATAGTTTGTAACAAAATTGATAATCAGTTGAAAATTTGCAATTACTGATGCAATCCATAAGCATAGATTATTTAGCATCGTAGCTCCGTCATCAAAGTAAAATTGAATCAGGTGTCTACCTTTCTACTCCTTCTGAGCATTTCATTCCCTGTTTTTGATTCTCAGGTGGAGACTTCAAAATCTGCGCATCTTGAAGAAGAATCTACTTGTCTGTGGAAACAGCCTTTTTCACTCTTTTTCACTCTGACAGCATATATTCTAGGAAGATTCATATCAATGGCAGATGTTGAATAAATCCGTCCACGTTCATTTGAATGAAGTCTAGTGAGCTCATGGCTCCGTGGTCGACGGACTACTTGAACTCGGCCCTTTAAGCTGCCTCACTCGACGCTTTCGTCTGCGCTCTCTCACCTTATCAGCGGCTCTGATCACCACTGCGATCTCACACATTCAAACTTTTGCCACAATGCAACTGGCTCACCCACCTCGGATTCCCTCCCCCTTACAAGGCTTAGTCCTAAGGCTCTCACCTCCCTCCTTGGGATTTGGAGCCGAGCCAGGCGCCATTCTCTGATCGTCTGTGCTCTCCGCCATTCGTGGCAGGACCATGGACGAAAGTGCAAGTAGTCCGTAAACCG
Organism: Ostertagia ostertagi; assembly: GCA_036418205.1. Lineage (NCBI taxonomy): Eukaryota > Metazoa > Nematoda > Chromadorea > Rhabditida > Trichostrongylidae > Ostertagia > Ostertagia ostertagi. Next base: position 2,635 of record MU872118.1, on the reverse strand, counting down.
GCTACCGTTCATCACAAACTATAAAAATGTTAAAGTGAGCTTGACAGTAAACATGCTCGGTTATCTTCAACCACACTAAAAGCCAATTTTTGCTCCTTTTTGGAAATCAGTCAATGTCCCCTGTAAAGATATTTACGGTGTTATACAAGTAGGGTGGGCGCACGTTTTTTGAACAGAAATGTATGTAAGTGGGACTGCTGCCCGCTACTATACTGTCACGAGAATCGGGGAATTCGTGAGCCAGGGGAGTGTAGCCAATCTAGGGGGTGGGGGTGAGGGCAGTCACTTGACATGCGTGAAAAGCTGGGCGTGCCCACCCCACTTGTATAGAACCATATTTGCTTATTGTTTTCGATAGAACAACTCGCTTTTGGTCATTTTGTAGTTTCAGAAAGTGTGCGCCGTTTCGTTCAGTGAATTAGACGGAGGTACCTATCAACCTCATCACATAACGTCGTAGTGCCATTTCTGCTACGCACCCTCTCAAAACGCCATTGCGTGTGTGAATATGGAAATGATCATATCGACGGTGAGAAAATTTCCATCGTAATACGTGTCCAACAGCATACTGCGATGTCGTTTCCGTCTCTTATTCGTCAGAGTTCGTCACTGGAAGGAAGCATTGGCCAAATCAAGTGCCTCTTCCCCTCATGAACAATGATAAAGCAGTAGCTAGCGGTGCTGCTAAAGGACAAAGCTTCAGAAGATTTTCCTATATGCACTCAGCCGACCTTAATTGTAGCAATTCTCCAAAAGACTTGAATGTAAATCTATTCCAATGAAGCATAACAAGTCCAACATGGAGAAGGTCTTAAATTTAGTTCTGAGTTCTTTATGATTCAAGCAGCGATAGCAAAGTCTTAGAAAGAAGTTGCGAGTGGAGAAAGCACAGCGAGCACCCACTCAATTCGTGGTGCCCTTTTTGTTTTTCGCTAAAATCTTGTTGTTCCTGCGCTGTTTTTCACTCGAAATGCCATCTCTTCAGAACAGAAGAATTGCTCTTCAAGAGAGGCGCGATATTGCAGCTCAAGTACCCTTTCGTGAAATGTTGAGGTTTCAAAATGAGGTTGAGCTACGAGATATATAGCTCAATTTGAATGAGTGACACGAGAAAGCACTCCCTCTGCCATCAAAGCCATATGTTTTGGTTTATTCCACAGGGCTATCTGTTTACAGAATGGGGGACTCGCATGGTGCTAATAGATTTTAAAAATCTGAAGGCAGCCAATCTTTTAAATATTTGAGAGAACGTTAAGGTCATTTCGGTCATGAGTTCCCATCTCACAACTCAATGTCGATGAACTTCTTATCACTTTCTTCGATATTTCATTCCTTGCGCTACTGTCCCAACGGTTAATTTGTTTAAGTATTGTGTTGAGTCTCAGACCTGATGCTGTAAAAGTGTTATTCCAAAAAGAATTCCAAAAGTTCACAAAAGTCCAAATACTCCAAAAAACGAGCCAAAAAAGTCGAAAGAATTCCTTTGGAAACTTCCGCGATATTTCGGGGTGTAACACCTTCTACAGGCATGGATTTGCCTATGTCACGGAAAAAGCTACCCTCACGGGAGCCCCGCCGATCGAGTTCCCCTCGCTGCATTCATGGCTATACTTTTGCAAATTCGTCTTCATCTTGGCAACAGTTACATTTGTGGTGTGTTTGCGATATTGTTCGTTGAGCAATAGATGAAAAGATTTTGATGAGCTTATGAGCGCTAACCAAAAAAGTAATGACGAAAGCAAAATCTCATCTAAACGATATTCCATAAGCTGGAAATCGTATGGGAATTAAGTTTCTCGGGAGAAAGTTTGAGCTGAACCGCTATCAAACTGTGCTCGTTGTAAAGAAGAGTGTTGACAAGTTGTTTCGCGCAGCCCCGTAATTTGACCAGGAGTGCTAGTGTTAGCTATGAAGCGCGAAGTCATGGCCTGGAGCCCATTACAGTGAATTTCAGGTTTCTCTCGTGCAAAAATGGTCGGTAAAAATGTTGAATTCGTTGGTGAAAGAAGAGCTGGCTGATGCAGAATTTTTCAATCAGTAATATCGTTTCAAATTTACTGCTGCCAAACATGGCCATGGTGATTGGAGGATAAGAAGTTTCTGCAATAATTGCATGATTAGTCTGAAAAATAGATTTTGGTCCCGTTATGCTTATATGATTATGCCACCATTTACAAAACACGGCCGATGTAGAAATGCTTGCTCTCTCGAAAGGCAACTACGGTCAGGTCGACAGGGTGTTGCTCAGCTCTCAACAAGGAAGGTTTGATCAAAGTTTTTGAGGAAACGTCGTATTCTGAGTTAATGGACGTCGGAAGGTGGAAGAAAGGGTGTCGGATTTTTGGAACGGTCGTGGCGGTAGCATAGGGGATCGTGTTTTACGGGTTTTGAACGATTTTGGATAAAAACTTCATGCAAGAAGCACGAAAATGAGAGGATTTTCTGTTCAGACATATTTACCACTCCTACTGCCCATGATGGTGAGGGTCGTGGTCGGGGTGGGGAAAGGGGATCATATTAGGGGAGTCTCCAGAGAATGACGATGGTGGTGGAATCGTATCGGCAAGACCCTATAGGGGAGGGGGGCAGGGTCGTATAATTTTTGAAGTCTGTGCAACGCACGGTTGACCCTGTT
>MU872117.1:0-16847 GCA_036418205.1 Ostertagia ostertagi | reverse complement strand
AACAGTTTAAAACTACCTAGACCTTCTTTTCCTGGCTGGAGGACCTGTTTACGAGAAAGACAAAAACAGACACTCTAGCAAACACTGAGTGCCAAGCGGAAAAACAGACCTGGATCCGAGAGAGCACAGCAGACGACTCGGCACAGACAACAACCCGCGTAAACCGAGAGAACGTGAATAATGGGAAGATATCAGCGAAAATGAATGCTTACCATTTCCAGAAGTAAGCAAACCAGCCCTTTTGGCGGAGCTGCTGGACCTAGCTGCACCACTTCGTCATCACTCTCCTACCGTACCGACCGAGTTGAAGTAGTCCGTCGACCTCGGGGACCCCATCCCCTCCCCAACATTCAGCATACGGCCCCAGCAGAAACGCCAAAAGGGCTGGTTTGCTTACCTCCCACTTTGATATGTGGCTAGCCTCAACCTATACGCTTGTCTCATCTTAAGAACGTGATCTTAGTTTTCGTTAAAGAATTCCTCCCCGGAAAAAAAAGATTCTATCCCACTCATAAATCACTGGCTTGGCACCCATAATTCACCCCAAGAACGAAAGAACAAAAATTTGTTTGTTATCAAAAACAATTCGAAAAACCCGTATTATGCGTTCAAATTCCGCCGTACATCTGTCACAAATGTTGGCAATGGGAACGATTCCACTTGGTTCTCGGAGTGCCTTCACTAGGAACTCTTTCGGCTTTTCCATCTACGGCAATTGAACTTCTTTCTTTTACTGCCTCCTACTGAATCGAATATTGTCTCTGTTCTCCTTATTCGAACGGTTTAACCTGTCCCTTTCCCTACTTGCCTCATACGTGGCCGCCCCAATGCGCGCTACACTCTTTTCTCCTGACCTACCCTCGACCGACCATGGAGTGTGGTTTTCGTGAGTTCGTTTCTTTCCGGGAACTAAACCTTCGGGCCTGAATCTTTATATTTTGCCTATACTGATGATAACTGGTGTCGGGAGAGATCGCGAGAATTTCCCAGGGACGATTCCTTTAAACGCATGCACCTCTATTTAGTACCTCTGTTTTGAGAAACTGTCTCGTCATATCTTGGACATCAGCCTTCTGTTCACCGAAAAAGGAAAAAGATCTGAGTATTGCTCTTCAGGCACTACAATTATCTTCTACATATCATAAAGGTTTCGATCTAGCCCTGAATCTCAGATTATCCTTTTGTCCAATTTTATTGAACCTGTCGAAAAATGAATGGATGGTTCTCTCTCTCACTTCGGGGAGGAGGTTCGTCCACTGTAAAGCGGGCCGAGTGTTCGCTTTCGTTCTCATCGACATGTTTATTCACAAGCGTTCAACCACGGCTTATGTTAGAAAAACTTTTCTGATCAGCTCAAGGAACACTGCCGTCACACTGCCATGACAGGTGCCAAGAACATCATGCTTACCTTCGGGCAAATCTGGGTTTTCTATACTTTGATCCAGGTGTTTTGCAGTTAACCTTCACTTCCTAGTTGCCGTCATTAATCACTTGTAGCTCAAACGACAACTGTCGGCGTAGTCTAGGGATCTCTAGTAGTCTCCCTCAGAGCATCATCGACGGCATCCCCAGGTGGTTACACTACATACCAATAGCTATCAACACGAGTCCATGTGCCACAGTCTGTCGCAGAAGAGTCTGTTGTTCATTCGTCACACGTTGAGAACTTCACCATCACCATCTGTTCCATTTGATTTCATACGAACCCTTCTCTCTGTCCGGTCTCTTCTCTCACTCTTTCTCTGTCTTTTAAGCCGGTCGTATTCTTCGTCACACAACACCTATCAGAACACAGCGCTTCGATGATATTATAAGCCTCGCAGTTTTAAACATGCGACTTATTGTCGGACCCTGAGAGCTTGTCTCTGTTATTCTTTGCTCAGAAAAAATCTATGAAGCGTCAGCCATCTTCACAAAGTGGGCGTTTGGCTCATGTACGTTATTTTTTTCCGAAATACAGATGTGGTGGGATCTTTATCTCTCCTGTTGTCATATTGTCTCAGATCTCTTCGAATAGAGCACTTCTGTTCGCTCGTAGCAAGCCTGAGCCGGAACTTAAGGTTAATCTTCAATCATATCACGGTTTGGTGTCCTGGCCTAGGGGAGAAGTGAACGTTCCACGGCTTTTCGAGAGCTTCGCAATCTTTGAAGTCAAACTTCATCACTTCCAGAAACGCCCAAGTCAGTTACACCTATAAATGTTGTAAATGCTTCTAACCAGCGCTCTGGCAGTTTATGGATGTCGTCGCTCTGAAATGCAGGTTACTTGCATGCAAACTGCCAAACTGCTTGTCTGGCAGTGTCGTGTTGAAAGTTCACTTCATGAACAGAGTGAAAGTAGACTTCCTTCTCTACCGTCTATGAAGTTATCCACAATCTGAAGATGCGGCAAAGAGGCATCGATGTTAACGGCCTCGTAAACAGCTCCTCTGCAGCATCTCGTTCAAGTTTTCGATGACGTTTTTCGAATCGGAGCAAGGAACGAAATGGCAAGCTCAAGAGCTTCCACAAGCTTTTCTCACCATTCTATCAATAATATCTGTTCTTGTGTTGTCTGGACTGAGCTCTGGAAGTGAATCTTCGCTCAGACTTGTCTGAAGGCTCTTCATCGTCTTCGAATTCATTATTTATCATTGGTTCGATCGAGCAAAAAGCTACTTGTCTTTGATTAAACAATTCTGATGAGAGGCACCACGCATTCAATCTGTCTGCACATTGCCTAGTGGCTCGAAGGGTTGCCTGGCCTATACAACGATTTACGTGAATTGCCGACTAATGAGCTAGTGGTTTTTCTCCAGAGACTTGCCCGGAATCAACTGCCTACCAGGAGAGGGACGGGACGCTGTGGCCTGCGTAAGGTTTTGTAAGGGCGTCGCGCAGAGTGGAATATGGTGCTTCCATCGTTCTTCGCTGCAGTCCGCCAGGGTCAAGAATCCTCTATGAAGTTTAAGGAAAGAAGAAAATTCTTACCTTGCTCGGTAGCAGTAACTGGTGGTGAATGGAATCGGTATTGGGCATTTCAAATTGATGGAAATGGGCCTCTCAAGAGTTGAGGGAATGCTCAGGACAACTTTTTATGAATTTCACGTAAGTGCCGAGGAAAATTCTGTTTTCCAACTAAATACACCTGCCATTTTTTCCAACTATTGCCTGTCACCTGTCTTCTCCTCGATCATGCTCGAGCGGGCGCCAGCAACGTCTCCATTCGTCCCTGTCGCGTGCTAGAGTGGTCCAGTGGATCCTCCTCGCTCGAGGGACACGGGACCTTCATTCCTTTCGTTCAGAGCTTTCGTGAAGAAGTCTGACCAACTGTCATCACAGAATCGCATGACGTGTCGGCTCACCTTGCGATTCCTTGGCGAAAACGGCAGCGTCCCTGATCTTCGATCGTTGGCGTAGTTCGGAACTCCGGATTCCCCTCTGCACTTGCGTGTATAGGGTTACTCCTAGCATCGTCCTCTCGACAGCGCGTTGGATAACGCTGACCGCATGCTCGTCCTGCCTGCGCAGAGTCCAAGTCTCTGAGGCGTAGGTTAGGGCAGGAAGGACAGCGGAATCGAAGAGGTGGGCACGGAGCCGGATGTTCTTCGTCTTCTTCACTACTCTGTTTTTGCTGTTGCTATATCGCACCATTCCAATACTTTGCTCAAAGCAATGCTTGACACTGATGGCTTTTACTTATACCTCCTCATTGAACTAGAGGCTCACGATGCCTTTCATATTTACGCCCCTAAAGACAGAGCTGGCGAGTTTTGCTTCGAGAGTCAGTGGGCCTGAAAAGCGACACTTAGACGCTACGGCTTACTACCTCGAACGTCCCATAAACCTGGGCACGCCCACAATGGCGAGATCTCATCCGTTGCATATCGAGGCTATGCTCTCACACATTCTAGTATCTTTCCTCTCTCCTCGGTCCTTACTATCCCTTACCTCGCTGTCTGCCTCTTGCACCTCTCCGCAAAGCAAGGAGCCTCGACTTTCGGTATTTTTGGTAGCTTATTTTTTCTCAACTGGCGGTCCGCTTTGCATCTCTACTTTTGGCTAGTTTCGCATCCAAAGTGGAAACGTCACACCAGTTTGATCGCGTAGTGTGCCGTTTCCTCCTTGACGTTTCTTCGTTTCCTTTCCCTTTCAGTATGTCTTGTAGGTTGTGCTTGAACTTATGAACCTAAAGGTTACCCTTGTTGTTTTTCATGGAAAGGGAGCGAACAACTTTTTTGGACTCATCATGCACTTGATTTCCTTTCAAAAAGTTTCAAGTGTTCTAGTACTTAACAAGAATGCATAGGGGTTTGATCGAGGTATGAGTAGAAAACTCTGCTCATTCAAACGAACTTGCCTCCAGCTAGTTTTTATTTCTATTTTTTTGCGAACATCTGCGCCTGCAAGCTACGCGCTCACTGCCTCTGTGATTAATAGACTTTTTTCTTGTTGTTTTTTTCCGCCATCTCTGCTTCACTTTTCCTTTCCATTTTTTTTTTAGCTTTCACCCTTAGCTTAGCCTTTTGCTCGCTGCACTCCAGGGTGAACCAGTTTTCTTTCTAGCTGTGCATCTTCGTGTACTTTCTGCATAAATCAACAAATTTAGATACTTGGATATATCGATTATGAAAGTTTTAATTCTCTTTGTTTATCATTATGCTTCTTCTTTACTTTAACTATGGTACGGTTCCTTATGTTCGGTGTTCTGTTGCGATAAGTGAGTTAATTTTTCTCACATTGAGCTGCGATTTTTCATGCGAAATGGTGCGAATTCACTGTCGGTCGAAGCACAGGAAGGTATGGGATCGTTGCTGGTGTAGAATAGTTTATTTTAATTTCTCAGTGCCTGCTTTGCCACATGGTGAATAGGGAGCCTAAGCTAAATATTACAAGTATATCGCAAGTGCATTACACAGTGCACACCCACAGGTCTCTAGGACAACGCAGTACGGCGCGAATGACATGAGGACTAATAGGGATACTAGAAATATTTTAAAACAATATCCTCAAAGTCCGGCCTATCGATATCAGCCAACATGACATAATTTGAATTAATTGTACCTTTCTGATTTTTTATACTCCCAATATTCGTATGGTGATTTTCGCCGAGAGATTAGAAAACAACTCCTGTCAATTCTGCGCAGCCTGTAAGCATGGAAGGTTTAATGACGGGAAGGTTCCCAGCCTAAATATTTCTGACACTGAAATTTATTTCAAAGGGACTTTCCAAATAGTCAACAAAATAAAAATTCCAAAAATTTCAGAAGGTCCAAAAAGAAGAAGCGCATTGAAAATGACGCTATGAATCAAATCGCTTCTTGCTTTTTTGGAAACTTTTGAATTTTTGGAATTTTTGAATTTTGTGTTCTTTTGGAATTCTTTTGGAATAAAATTTTGGTGCCTCTCTGTGTTATAAAATATTTAGGTGTGAGGCTCCGGAACAAGACAATATTAAGTGACCGGAGAGTGTTGTTCTGGTGGTAGCCAAAAATGCACAGAAGGGAGCGCTATCAGAAGGATTCCTGTCGAAGACTATGTCCCCCATATAATACGATATTGAAACTTCACCAGTATATGGAGGGTTACTTGCTCCTAGCATCCATTGTTTGAAATCCCAGCGCAAATAGGGCAAGCAATTGGCCAGGTTGAGTACATTTCTCATTTTTTTTTAAGCTTATTATGATACTAATATCATGTATAGCAATGGTGTATTGCACAGTGGCACGCTTAGCACGCGCTCCGGCTCGAGGATACTAATCTGGGTCTTGCGCGTTTGTGCGGGCCAATAAGCTGTCACTTCTCTGGTCGTTAGTTAGCTAATAGACTTTCTTGGGTGGATATATGCTGAATGTACTAGTGGGCAGACGCAATCATTGTTATGGCACATCGCATTTAAGCACTACGAATTGTACCAAATCAACTAGATATTGCGTGTCGCATCCACAAAAGGGAATGATCAACAGCAAAATGCTTTGTCCTTTATCCTTTACGCTACATAAAGTAGACGTGAGAAAACAAAACAACAGCGTGACTCAACAATTTCTTCATTTGCAAGGTGTTTAAAGTGCATAAAGCAGGACAGAGTAGTGCTACTTTTGATTTAATAGAGATACAAATTGAGCCTGCTCTACAGGTAAAACTGTGGAAGTATTCGTAGTAGTTACCAGTGGGAAGAGATTTGAGCGAATGTCTCCTTTGTATATGTTAACAGACCTCTTCGACGTTCTTTTACACTGGGGAAAATACAACTCTATGGGTCTGCTTTTTTTTCGGAAAATCCCTAGAAGGTTAGCTAACTGAAGATATGATAGATCTTTTCAGACACGACATTTTGGGTGAACGGACATTATTTGGCAGAAATTTCCACATTTTTTGACGTTGGCCTTCTTCGGGGAGTTTGCTGAAGCCCGAGAAATGTTAATCAAATTGGAGGGTGAGACGGCGTCAGATGTTGGCGTCTTCCTCGAAATCGTGCATCCAGGCGGAAAGAAGGAAGTGACAGGTACGTATTCATTCTGTCACTAGGCCTCAATCTCATTATCATCTGAAAAGAAAGGTGTGCCAGTGGTTCATAATGCCATATTTATGAAGTGCTTTGTAATTCAACACTCGTCGTTATCGATGAAATAGATTGGGGTGGGGAGCGAGGAAAAATCGTACGTTACTCACCTTCTCTAGCGCAGCATCAGCGACAATGCGAGCCACGAATAAGAGTTTTGGTAATTCTATTTGAATTAAATTAAACTTAATTAATGACCGATTGAATTAGCATCCAATACTCCGTATATTTTCCTTTACCTAGATGGAGGGGGGAGAGGGGAAGGCGGATGATTGAGAGTAGGACTGCAGAGTGAGTGGCACAAACGCTACGTTTATGAGACTTGAGGACCAGCACGCGGTCTTGTCAAGAATTTATTACGAATCAGGGTTTTTGTTTTTACCTTTTAACCTGTTACTTTCCCTTACGGTCCATGAAAGGCAGAGCACACGAATGGCTTTCCTCAATTTCGGGCGCCACCGCGTTGTCCATATCGCAAGCAATTTTTGACTTAATCGCTCTTTTTTCATATGGCTTCCTGTTGGGAATTGGAACTTTTAAATGTAGAGAATTTATTTCAAAGTGGTGTTCCAAAAAGCCAGTAATATATGGCCGTATTTCCAAATGTAATGTAAAAATTTACCTTCCAAAGATTGCTTTGAAATCCGCAGCCGACATCCATTCATCGGTCGATCACAATGCGGTTCCTAGTATACATGAAAGCTTTAATACACAGATGGTGCTAGTCATGTATAAGGACAATCAGAAAGCGATCGAGTTTTTCGGGTCAGTATTCAGTTAGGGGGGGCATCATGATGCAGTTTTTCGGCGAGCTAATGTAAACTCGAACATTCCAGCTTCTCACGCATGTCAAGTGACTGCCCTCACCCCCCCCCCCTAGGCTGGCTACACTCCCCCTGGCTCAGAGTTACCGTAGCTTTTTGGGAGTCACCGCACCATGATGCCCCCCTAACTGGAATAGACCCCGTTTTCCCTCGTGAAATGACTGGTAAAATAAATGCCTCAAAGGAGAAATCGTGATTTATGGCCGAAAGAACTAGACATATTGAATGTTAAAATGTACAACGATATCCCACCGCGAATCTGACTTTAACCGTAAGAGAATTTGATGGTATAGCGCATCCCAAAAAAGGACTGATCACCACTGACGGGGAAGGTCTTTCAGGAAATGCCCAGCTTTCTCGCAAACGGTTTTTTCGTGATGTAGGGGTTACGTGCCAAGAACACAGTACTATAGTTCATTTTTTCTGAGCGGCACTCTCGTAAACCACTGAGGATAGGGTCAACATGTGTCCATAGTTCGAATCTTGTAGATTGCAATTTTTTGACATTTAGTGTTGGGTGGTTCAAAAATTCATGACGAAAATAGCGTTAGCGTGAACAGCCCACGTCATATCTATAATTAAGGGCATGCCCCAGGATCACATTGGTGTGGCTCTTGTACACGAATGCAAATGTATTGGTAGAAAGTGGGCCGGCAGTAAAGAAGAAAAAGAAAAGTATCCATCAAAAACGCTAGGATTAAGGCTCACTCCCCTTTCCTAGTCGCGTAATAAGGATGAATGAGGACTAAGCGATGGAGATGAGCAGATGAGGCTGAGAGACGACCTCAGATGGAGAAGTCACCAGACAACACCTGTAAAGAAAGTTCTAACAGTATGGGCAGCCTACTTTGCAAGGCCACGGCGTTTTATCGAATGGTTTTCCGTGCATCGGAAGCCAAATTTATGACTGTTTCTGAGTGCTCTTAGTACTGGCAGGGCTATCAGCAACCCTTAGCAACGTAGGCTTTGGCTGAAAAACTGTGAAGAAACTTAAGAACGGCTGCTCCTTAAGAATTTTTTCTTCGCTTTTTTTGGTATTCAGGAGGGTCGCTCAGGAAAAATGAATACAGTTCTGTGTTCCACATACATACCTCTATCTCGAGCAAGAAAGCGTCTTGAGCAAGCTGGGCATTTCCCGGAAGACCTCCCTGGTGAGGGCCAACATCGGCAAGATTGAGAATTTTCAGTAAAATCGAATAGACATCATTTATTCACTTATTAGGCTTCGCAATTGTTGATTTCTTTATGTTTTAGCTGTTGTTATGTGCAAAGTTTGGGCAGAATGTTTGATTAATTACCGCTTTTTAGAGAAGAGCTGCGGCACAATGATGCGCTACTCGGACATATGGGATATTCCAATGCTGCGGCAGAAATGCCACGAATTCTTATGTGAGTATGAGTGTCTCTTACTCAGTTCAGACTTGAAGCCATGGATGTTTCTCCCTCCATATTCATCCCACTGCTCATGGGTTAGAGCCGTGGTAGTGCGATAGGCTGGAAAGCAGTACTAAAGCGCTGGCGCTATTCTCAGTTCCTGGCACCATGAAGGCTACCTTGATGTTTCATCTTTCATTTATGCTTTGGATTGGGCCAGTGATTTTGGCGGAGCTATAGATCGCTCCGATGAAGTGTTGACACCCTTATGTAGCTCTACTGGTAAATTGCTTTTCTTGGATAGCGATCATATCTTGCTTTTATATACATTGGATTTTTAATGACTGCCCGGCGCACTCACAGACACTCAAAATCATCGAGTCAATTGTTCGTGCCCTACTCCGACACAATCAATAGATTGCTATCATCAAAATCCACGCTAGAAATCTGTCCTTCCAAATGGGACATTACCATACCTGAAGCGATTCGACATCACCGATCTCTCACTTGCTCAACTCTATCCAGCTCGTCCATTCGCTATATTCTAGCGCATGCCAAAATATTTTTAATTTCAGTGTTCCGTTTTCCACGACTCCGCCCCACATTTGAAACAACATTTTCGCTGTTGGAAACCGCTTACACACATGGATTCGAACGTAGTTCAGAGCAATTGATCTCACGTCTGGCCGGTTTCGGTCAAGTTTTCCTCGATCAACAGGGAATGCTGCACAAAGTGAGCAGTCCAGTTGTACGTTTCTCTATTGATATCTGTCCATGAAATCCTTTTTAAATATTAAAACCAAAACATTGGCGCCAAAAACGGAAGACCTGTTGTTGCTGAGACAGTCATCTGCCTTGGTCGCGAGGGGGCTTCCGTCACGCAGAAAATATACAGTAGTGGCCAGAAATTTATGAACAAACGGTTTTTTCATGATTTCTCTTTTGAAAGTCACTGGAACGTCTCCAAATTTGCAACAATTATTAACTACGTGTTTTATGATCCACACAGAAAATTTCAACCTTCAGCTCAAATTTGGGTTTAGAAAATTTTAGATTTTTCGAAATTAATGAAGGCAGGTGAAAGATCACTTGATCCGTTTATTTGATTTAAATAATGTATAACCCAACAGAACAGTCAAGTAAACAGTCACTAACATTAAGCAAGTCTAGCACATTGCCCAGAACTCTCTAAAGTATTGGATACATAAACTGGATTTGAATGCGGGGTCAATTAGTGAACTCACTCTTCTCTGTAGTCCCGTCTTTTCGTGGCTCTTTCATTGACATACGAATTTGTAGGTCCTCCCCTAGTGGTTCTGTAATGTTTGGCTCAAGAGTCTGGCCTGGCTGGTCTTTTAAAAGCACCCCATGCTGTCGAAACCACTCCTGCATGTGAGAGGCCCGATGCTTTGAGTCGCTGCTCTGCCGACAGGCAAAGTCAGGTCGGGCGGCAGCCAAGCCTACGGATACATGACACCTTCCAAAACATGACAGCAAACGTCTGCCTTCATCGCTACCTCAGTCGTGTAGCGTGGTCCCACTTTTTCCAAGGCAACCTTATCAAGCCTCCGCCAAGTTTCACAATTGGCAGCTGATTCTTTGGATCAAAACGTTCCCTCTCGTGGTGCCGTACATTACTAGTATCCTTGCTGTCATGCATCAGTAATATGTTTTTGTCATTCCAGATGACCTTAGAAACCTGTGTCAACCTTCTTTTCAGACTTAGTCAATCACATTCTACTCCCACCCACTTCACAGCGAGCGCTCTTCTTAGATTTTGAGAACTAAGGAATACTGCCATAGACTCATAGATTCTAGAAGCTCTTATAGTATCGTGGACGATGGCTGTCACATGACATGCTTCTCAGTCTGCAGCAACCTACTGACTCAAAGCATCGGGCCTCTCACATGCAGGAGTGGTTTCGACAGCATGGGGTGCTTTTAAAAGACCAGCCAGGCCAGACTCTTGAGCCAAACATTACAGAACCACTAGGGGAGGACCTACAAATTCGTATGTCAATGAAAGAGCCACGAAAAGACGGGACTACAGAGAGAGACCCCACTAAAGAGTGAGTTCATTAGTTGACCCCGCATTCAAATCCAGTTTATGTATCCAATACTTTAGAGAGTTCTGGGCAATGTGCTAGACTTGCTTAATGTTAGTGACTGTTTACTTGACTGTTCTGTTGGGTTATACATTATTTAAATCAAATAAACGGATCAAGTGATCTTTCACCTGCCTTCATTAATTTCGAAAAATCTAAAATTTTCTAAACCCAAATTTGAGCTGAAGGTTGAAATTTTCTGTGTGGATCATAAAACACGTAGTTAATAATTGTTGCAAATTTGGAGACGTTCCAGTGACTTTCAAAGAGAAAAATGAAAAAACCGTTTGTTCATAAATTTCTGGCCACTACTGTACCTTCCCAGAAAGAAACTATGAAAATAAGAAATGATGCACAGTTTTCCCCAATATTCCGAAAATCAACAGGCCTCTTTTCCCAAATTTCCCAGTAGCTCTTGGTACGTCTATGTATTCACATTGTTACGCTTCACCGAACTCACATGGAATGACTGCCTCTGCGTTTTCATAGGGAATTTTCGGCGCAGATACTGGGGCATCCTCTAGGACTAATTGGAAGCTTAGAGAGCGGCAGGAACATCGATGAAAATGAAAGCTGCTCATGCACCTTGGGGTCTCTTCTCCCTCGCCTAAGGCTTAATCCCGTTTTTAACAAAAAAGAGATGTCTCATGAGATTTTAAATGCAACTTGCACGCACAAATTCCCCCCCCCCCCGTTGTAGGATAGCAGAAGCGAATTATCATTTAATCATAGGGAGCTAAAGACCAAGGTTCTAATTCCCTCTCGCTCTGTAACTTATGCAAATGCGTGTAGATATGTATGTCAACTAATGGAGTAAGAAAACAAATGAAATCTATTTCATAATTTTTTTGTTTGTTTTGCAGATCTCAGACTCTCGTACTGTGGCCGCGCTATTTTCAGCTGCTCCCAAGGAGAGGATTGTTGTGAAGAAATTTGCGCACAGTTTGTCATCTATCGCGAACAAGTAAGTTATCTTTGAGAGTTTTACTTAAAAAATTGATCGCATGAAGTAGGAAGCGCACCGGGGAGTATGTGTGCCTTAACAGAGGCCCCAGCAAACGAACAGGTAAGGTTCGTGCAAATGGTTAGCTGTAGCGCATTAGATTTCCACCTGTAAAATCATCACAATGCCTCAATAGACTGCTCGCACCCACCAGTGGCTTGCAGACAGGGTCGTCCTATTCTTGCTATTCCGAAAAGTTTTTACACCCCTCCTTTCAGAAGCTTCCACGCGTCCCCCCCTCACCTTACCGACAAATTTTTTTAACCAAAAATTATAGTGCGTGAACACAAATTGTTCTCGTCGCCCGCTCCGCTCAAAAACATGGCCACCTTCTTAGCAACCTAAGCCAGTACGACCCGCCCCTAAACTCACCATACAATAGTACCCCCCCCCTTTTTGCTACTTGTAGCACATAGGGATTGACCCTGATTGGGCAGTCATTCGTTTTCTCATTTGTATCACTCTGACGCCGTGGTGTTTTAGTTGTGTAGGTGATGAGGTATCTAAATCAAAAACATGATGTTAGTAGACGTTAATAGTGGACACGAGAGATGCGATTGGACTTGCTGGGCCGTGTTTTCGACTTAAACACATCCTTGAGTACGTCGTTGCGATCGTTGCGGGAAAGCAGTTAACAGAAAACAATTCTCTAAATGTTTACAAGGAGCTGTTGTCAAAACCATTCGCCCAGACGGATTCGAACGCGCACGCCTCGGCTTATCCGGGACAGTGCGCTCATTACTACCTGAGCACCATTTCATTCCAATGTGAAATTGTTGAAGCAATTGTGAAACATTTGACTGTGCTAAAACCACAGGTTAACAATAAACAAAAATAAACAAACAAAAACAAGTCCATCAACTTTCTCGTTTTCTAAAGGTATTCGAATAAGCTTTTCGCCTGAATTCATTACGCGTTATGACTTCCGATGTGTTCCTTCCATTTGGTGAGATGAAACACGTGGTGCTTGCTATCCAGAGCAGGTTTTTGCACTGGAGTCTACCTTAGTCACACTACGTTGAAAGATACTTCAGCACTGATGTCAACCCTAACCTTACCGCTCGGTTTCCCTTCTCCTCCAACCAACCCCCTACCTCACAGTGCCCCGTGCTCTCTTTGAAAATTGGAAAACCTATCAAAATCGACTAATCAACTCTACTGGAAATCACATTCAACTCTACTGGAAATCACATTCCCATTAGAACAGAAGGCCAGGTTGAGCGTAGGGGCTACACGTGCACTCATCGAGTGCATCAAATTAAGGAAGGAACAAACTGGACAAAAACTATTCCATAAAAAAACATGTAATGGAGGACACAGAGATTCTGAGGCACATGTTGGGCACTTTCTTCCTGCAAATCGACCAGCATAACAAACTTATATGAAGAGTATATCACTCTGAGCAAGTAAAGAAACTTGAGCGCACGGTTCATTCCAAGACAAAGTTCTTTTATAACTTAAAAGGCCGTGATCACGATGGCCGGAGAGCGGTGCGGTTTGGATGAAGTCCTTGAACGCCATTGGTGAAAAGGCGTTAAGAGACGGTTCCAACCACATCCCCAGTGCGAGGGGGCTGTACACCAGTGACATTCAATGGTGTAATAACAACCAATCACAGTCCTGTGATATAACACTGCCTTTGAAGACCTCCTCATAGGTCTTGGCAAGCTAATGACGAGTTCACATGAGTCTTCAATTTTCAAAAGCCTCAGTTCAATCCCAACGACAAAGAAGCGCGAAATAGCGCTATTACCAGAAGCTTTCGAAGTTCTATGGCAAGTATGGAAAGTGCAAGTTGTTACTGCCACCGAAGATGCGTGAGGCAGAAATGTAGTAAAGATTCAGAAAGATTTGAGATAGCGAATAACAATCCAAAAATCTCCGTAGGAAATCTTCAGAAAAAAGTATGCATCAGATGGGGAGGTGCTCAACGGCTATTCTGCCGAGGTTTCTATCCCTTTTTAGAGCAAGATGATAGCTTGATTTCCTTCCCTTTGAAGGCCAATTGAAGGAGGACAGGCTTCGACAATTAAGCGCTGCATTTTGCGGAACAAGTTATATGTTTGACATAGATGAGTAGTCCAAGAATGGTCAACTGGATCAAACAAGACATCCGGTTGACTGTTTTTGGGCTGCACATTCAAAACACCACGACGTCGAAAGCGTGGCGTGTACCAAGCAAACTGTTCAGCCAACAGCTCATTGAGGTCAACTAAGTTGAGCTATTCGCCCAATTGTCACTTCAAATGAATATAGATTTGATAAACAAGAAGCGAAACCCGTTGCTTTTCAGAGCCACCCGAGAATGCGTGATCCTGCAGTGCACGAATCGTCCCAGTCATGTCTTCGATTTGTAAGTTGTATTTCTGTGCACCACATCAGGACGTGATTCCGTGCACAAAAGACGCACAATTCCCGAATTTCATCAAAATCGTGCCGTTCAATATCGGCCGGACTTCGAGCCGACACCGAACTGCTGTATGTGATGAAGACCGAGAAGAAAACGTGATATAATGAAAATGATGTGATGACAATTGTGATGTGTTACTTTTGACGAATAAATATTGTGTTTGTTTAAACACAGTGCGTTTGTTTCGTGATCTTATGGTCGATTTAAAGGAATCCTTCACGGAAAAATCATGATTCTTTCAGCCATAAATCACTGGCTTGAGACTCATTATCCACGATAAGAATGAAAGAACAGAAATATTGCTTTGTTTTGGTAAAAAATTCGAAAAATCGAAAGGGCTGCTACGCGTTCAAAGTGCACGAACGTTCTTCACAAATGCTGGATGCTTCCACTTGGTTCTTGGAGTGCCTTCACTAGAAACTCTTTCTGGCCTTCTGCTTTATTGCATTCACATCTCACATCCTATTCCATCGATCGATTTGTCTCCACTCTCCGAAATCGCGCGCTTTAACCCGATTCTCTCATTGCGTCGCCTGGTACGTAGCCGGCCAAACGCCGTCTTCTTTCCATGCCTCGCCTGGCTCTGCCTCCTGGTCCTTCGATGGTCCATAACGTGTAGTTTTTGTACGTTTGTTTCTCTTCAGAAACCGAATCTTCATGCGTGAAACTTTGTGTGCTATTTCCAGTGATCACAATGACATAACTGACATATTCATGTTAGGAAAGAGTGCTAAAGAAAGTTATAACGTGCGGTCCGCAATGGTTACCATTGCGGCGCGTTATAACGCACGCTCCGTAGGTTTTTTTGTCATCTCTTTTATCGTGGCAATAATATATCGAAAATTTATATCGGAATTACGCAAGTAATTGAATATCTGGTTTTGTTGGGTTGAAAAAACAAAGCAAAACACACCCGGCCTTTGATTTTGTAACTTAGCAAAATGTTGAAAAAATCGAAGATTACTATACTTCTCCGCAAGGTGGCGTGCTGCACATGGTGCAGCACGCGGTCCGCAATGGGTTAGCCGACTTTCTTTTCGATTGCGTCGCCTGATACGTAGCCGGCCAAAGGCCAACTTCTTTCCATGCCTCGCCTTTGGCTCCGCCCGAATTACCTTCGATTGTCCATAGAGTGTAGTTTTTGTACGTTTGTTTCTCTTCGGAAACCGAATCTTCATGCGTGAAACTTTGTGTGCTGTTTCCAGTGATCACAACTGACATTCATGTCAAGAAAGAATGCAAGAATTTTCCGCGAAGGATTCCTTCAAAGATCTTCTCGAAAAATCATAGCAATTCTTCACAGCATGAGTGATGAATAATGTAAGTTGTGATTCACAGAAAAAAATTCATAAGTTTCACGTAACGAAGATTAAGTTTCGTAGTAAACAAACGTAGCATTTGTGACAGATGTGAAAAATGGCAATGTGGGCGTCGTACAGCTCTCGTTTTTTCCGAATTAGTATACGCAAAACAAGCGGAACCGTCACACGTAACGAAAGATTAGGCATTGAATTTAGGATTTTGCCTTGTAGCAGTGGAGCGTTCGTGTATGCTTCGACAACGGTGCGCAGGGTGTATTGAAGAATTTTGGCCCAGGTTCCGTTTAGTGAATCGTTCAGTATTTCATTTGTGGTGCGTCATGAAGAGCAATTTTCACTCTTTAACAAAAAATGTGCATACATAATTCAAAGAACCATACATACGTATTTCAAAGAACCATTAGGTTTGGAAAGAAAGTTCTGCAATACTTCCATTTCCAATTTCAATTTTTTTGTTTACAACTCCTGACCGGTCATATATCTACCATGAGTGTCCACCACTTGTCTTCAACGCTCAGAAAATTTCTGATGCTCCTTTTCCAAAACCCAGCGGAGTGCGGGTCAAGAAAGGAGGCGACCTCACTTCGAAGTTGGAGTTGATCGTCTAATTATTTCGTCATCAAGATGATGAATGAGGGTCCAGAATAGGGATGATAACCATTCAAGGCTTCAGCAGGCAATACGCCAGGTGAGGTAAGAAGTCTTGAGGCAGTTCTGCTGCGTTAACCTCTAGCTCCACAAGTGCCCATATCGAGGAATTGTAGTTGAGGTTCCATCACAGCCCTACCTGTAATGAACAGTGGGAGGTGCTGGCCTCTTATACACATAAATATCAAAAGCTTCGCCCAAAAGCACTGGTAACAGGTGAAGATACGCTGTAGCGGTGAACGTCAACGACATTCCGGCGAAGCTATTGCAGATAGTGTTGGTCGTTGACACGAATCCACAGTTATGGAGACATTTGTACTAGACAGTGACTCGGAGTACGGATTAACTAGTGGCGGTTTTTTCTTAGTAGAATATAAAACGTCATCAGCGACACCAACGACATCTCAGTGAAGGGTAGACTTTCTGTGCCGAACAGGTTTTTATATTGTTTTCTGAGCCGAGGTTCGGCTAGATCGTCGTCTTCACTCCACAAGCACCCCAAAGCCTGCCCCACGCCGAAATATAGGTAATTTCAGGCTCTAGGGTGCTGGTGGAGTTGAGGTCTTTGAAGACGACGATCTAGTCGGAACGTCAGCTCAAAAAAGCTTTAGTATAAAAGGAAC
>MU872116.1:0-15135 GCA_036418205.1 Ostertagia ostertagi | reverse complement strand
TCTATATAATGTCTACCTATGAGAAAATTTTGTCAAGGACTAAGTTGTTAGAAATGCATAAGATATATAATACAGTTATCTTGACATAGAAACAATTCTCCTGAAGTTGTGTGGACGGCTACCCTATTCCCTCGCTCTCTCACCTTACGAGATGAGGTCTATTTGAACATTCCTGTTGATCCTGGTATCAATCACATCCGACAAAATACTAGACCATACTCAGAGATAAAGAGATCACTCTTTATGGGTCTATTGCAGTTAGGGGGAATCGTGATGCAGTTTCTTCGGCGAGCTATTGTAAACTCGAAGATTATTGCTTTTTACGCATGCAAGCAGGGTCAAGCGTGCGTTGAGGAATCCTCGACATGTCACAGAGGGGGGGGGTCGTATTGGCCCGCTGGGGAGAGATCGGGCCCGATTGATACAGTAGGATCATCGTCGGAGGACAAACATTAAGGATCGAATCGATACCAGGCCAGAGTATTTCCAATAACAATTGATTCCGTCCACACAAAATCTTCGTGATTTAGAGGTGTCCGCTTAGCAATTCTTAGTGACTTTAGTGTTTCATCACCACACAAGTCAAAGGATCCGAAATTCGCACGTTTTCTAGGGATATTTTATCTTTCAAGTAGGTCCTCAAATCCAACGAGATGTGAAGCACACGGCGCATCCCAGAGTGGGCCCAGTTGGTTGCGCGCTTCAGCTACGGCTATCTTGATAACGAATCTTAATTCAGGAAGAATCAAGAGGGTTCTGAAAGAGTTCATGTTAAATTACAGAGAGGAGTACACTATTCAACAAGAAACGCAGCCTTCAGCGTCAAATTCACAAGCATGTAACCTTTAAAGTTGAGACCCGCTAAACAATTTTACACTTTTTGCAGAGAGAAAAGCACGAGGATTTTGAATCTGCTCCTACTTCAGTATGTAATCGCTCCTGCAAGGAGCTATAGTCGTTGGGATAGTGCTAATGTAGCGAAAAAGTACCTTTCGGCGGTACTCGGGCAAAAATCCTCAACGTGGCCATTTTTTAAATAGTGAACGTATTTAGCAGTTTTAGTTGCCTCTAGAAAGAGCAAATCTTCTAGTTTATGATGACGTATTAACTTTCCAGATTGCATGAGTTTGAACGGAGTTATGGCTTTGGAAAGCGTAAAAACTCGCACTCATCACGAATTTTCCTCGTTAATTTTGCAAAAATCCTCAACGTGGCCATTTTTTGAGTACTGGACGTATGAAGCTGCTTTAGCGACCGTTTGATAGAGAAAATCTTCTAGTTTTGTATGACGTATCAACTTTTTGAATTTGACGGAAATGAAGCAAGTTATTGCTCCGGAAAGTGTAAAAACTCGTGCTCGTCTCGAATTTTCCTCGTTATTTGATCTAAATTTGTTATTTCTTAACTTCCTGTAATTTCAGTACTGATTAGAAAAAGCTCTTCACAAAACTCCCAAATCAGCTTTCAGATTGAAAATTCGTTAACTTTGAAGAAAGTTATAATCATTTGAATATTTGTTCAAATTTCAATAGTAAATAAGCTGCTCCACGGTCAACGCCAAAGTCCAGTCAACACACAGCTGGCGAAGGCTTTTACAAGGCTTCCTTTGAGCGAAAGGGGGACGTGTAAATTGAGAACCATAATCTGTGTAGTACTAGAATTTGGTAAGTCTTGTGGAGGAAATAAACAAAGAAGAGGTGTTGTCATAGTACGCCATTTCTAGTGACTAGTTTGACGTTTTTTGCTCCGTTTCTCGTTTGCTCGTTTGACAGGACTCGTCATTAATGATCATTCTTTGACTTTTTCACTTTTATACTTTTTAAACGAGTTTTTTTGTGGACGATGGGGTAGCAGGGCTTTTTTATGAGCAGTTTTGGTGGAGAATTAAACAACTTTTTCATAGTTCGGCTTTTAAAGAGGGTTGTTTCATGGACTTCGGGCCTTCGGCAGAGGAGGGGGGGGGGGTCGTATTTCCGAATTTTCCTCGACGCCTCGCTTGACCCTGATGTCAAGTGAACTCGCCTTACCCCCTCCCCCTCCCCACCTTCCTAGACTGCCTACACTCCCCTGGCTCAGAGTTACCGTAGCTTTCTGGGAACTGCCGAAAACTGCCCCCACCCCAAATGCTCCGCTAACTGGAAATACGAAACCCTTTATCTTTAATTTTACACACTAACACAGAATATTGAACTCCCCGCATCAAGCCAATCCTCGAATCAAATGTACAAAACGAAAACTTTCTGCAAATATAAAGAAAACAAAGCTACCCTTGGAAAAATGACGCTCACCTCCATTGTGCTTCCAACTGAGCCATTAATAACAAATTTTCGGTCTTGCGTTTTCGGTTGAACATCCATGGCTTGAGGTTCAAAGACTGCCTCGCCCGAAAGAGGCTCCATTATCGGTTGAGCTTTTTGGGAACCCTTAACTGCAGTAGCAGCTAACAGAGTGAGATGAACTGAGGATATGCCTTCTTGTGCCTGAAATTCGTTTTAAAGAGACAGAAGCCCGACATTAATGTTATCCTTCGACTGCCCCACTTCCCAGAAGAAAGACGCACAAAAACTTTTCTCGAAATTAGTCTCTTCGGTTGATGATTCGCAACAATTCGCTCGAGCACGTCCGGCAATCTTGATCATTAGAACACGGACTCCACCCACTCAGTGTTAGGGCGCTTGGCGCCCGCGCTAGAAGCGCTAGCGTTATCACATCTATTTGGCGCGGCGCCTGTGGGGAATGTTCTAACAACAAACAATTTCGCGGCACGGTAAGACATTTGTATTCTCTGAGTCAAGGTACCCCTTATGGCAAGTTTTCAGCAACTTTGATGATCTAGGTTGTCTTGGCACCGTTCAGCGGCAGCGCTTTAAGTGCGGGCGCCAGGCGGCCCGCATACAATTTTTTACAACTATATTTGTGTCCTTCGCTCTAACTATGATCGATGGCGTAGCTTTTTGCCTTCAACTTCACAGCAAAAAAAATTTTGAGATGAATCCACTTCGGGATGAAGATGGGACAGTAAATGGTAAATAGTGACACATATACTGGAAGTTCACTTCATACGCTTCCCCTTGACCTTTCGCAAAATAGTTTGAAGAAAATTGAGCACTTTTGTTCCCAAAACCATTCCTCAATCCAATTCACCCAAAATCTGAGATTATGAAAATATACTACTCATTCTCAGCAGGAATGGTCAACAAGGCTCATTTAGGCCGGCGTAAGGCCTTAAATTCGCCAATTTTAGGTGTCGGTACGAGTGAAGGCTAGGGTTCGGAGAAACCAATGCTCTCAGAAAGGAAATTGGGAAAATAAGAGTTCCACTTCGATTTGCATTACAAAAAATCGAAAAAAAAAACTAAATACCTGAAATACATTGAAAGTCCTCGCATCAACCCACTGAGCGACCTCTCCAGGTGCTCCGAACTTGCAGGCTGCTTCGCCGCATTCTGCAAAGGCGCAAAAGTAACGTATAACAACAACAAAAGGGAAATTTTGCGGAAGAATGTTTGACCTTACTTGCTCTACTGGCGACATTGAAGTGATTAAGATATTCGCCATAGGCATCGGTCAAAGGACGTACAGATAACAAGCATTTCTCTAACTGAAAGTAAAGTGTACAGATCTTGAACAAAGACACATATAGCGATTGGAGCAGTGAATAGAGGACTGTTTTAGAATGGCTCAAAGAAGTGAGCATGCGACTATAGAGTTGCAGCATTTCAAGGTCGGCAAACCTCCAAAAAACCTACAGATTCCTCGAAATAGAGTCTTCATGTTTACAGAAAATAATTAGCAGTTTGCTCTGAGCTTACCGGAATAGTTTTCGACATTGCTGAATGGAACGATGCTGTTTCCATAGATGGTACTTCACTTGCTGTCTGAGTACTTGTCTTTCGTGATGGCGCAAAATATTGCCGTAACTCTTCCCGGAAAAGCCTGCAAAGTTATTTAAGTCTATATAACTTCACAGAAAGACCTCAGTAAAAAATTGACTCACTTTTTCTCGGGATATACTATATTCTGAAATACGCCCGGCTGTCCACCAGGCGTCTGGTTCATTGAATGTACACACAATTTTTGATCCAAGTGAATTAAAAAGTACTGACCCCTAAAATGGAAAGATGATGCCTAACACATTTATCATCAGAGCGGGTATCCGAAATGAAAGAACCCACAGTGGATCGTCTTTGGTTATAAAAGCTGTATCTCCATAGCAAGCACAGCTCCATACCGTCGTAGTTGCATCCCATAAGAAATGGAGACGTTTCGTTTCTTTGTCATGCTTTGAATGAACTCCGCTGTCGCATCTGAGGTCTAATGGCCAGACGAAGTTGGATGTGCAGCTGAAGAATATTAAAGTCGGATCGAACCCCGATTTTGCAAAATAATACCGTCGAATTTGGTTTGGCGAAAATACTGTGGAATGAAAAAGGTACTCGGCTGCAGAGTCTGGTGGGAAATGGGGTGAAATTAGTTATTCAGAATAACAGGCTCTCTTGCCCCAATAAACCAAGGAAGAAAGAGGGAAACTCAAAAATTCGCTCCCGTTAACCCTCTATGAAAGTGACAATAGATTGGCAAGGGGCACTGCTCAAGTCGTTCAATGAAATAAAAACACTGGCCACTAGCTTTGCCTATTTTGCGAGGAGAAAGTTATGTAAGTGTGATAAAGCTGACCTCAACATCAAGCGAGACTCCAGAAATACTCGCGCGTGCACATTCAATCCAAGTGGGACTGTCAGCTGGGTGGAACACTGGAAAAGATACAAATTGCTTCAAGGTTCTCTTAGGCTCCCAGAAAGGAAGCTCTCTGTAAACAATTCATACATGGAGGCCTTCACTTTGCGGGTAATTCGATACACAGATCGTGCTCAGGGAATCTCTTCCTCATGAGGCATTGCCCAAAGGCCGTGAACCGGGATCGGATCAACGTGAGCTAAAAAACATCATTTTTTGCACTTTACCGGCAGATTGCTTACTAAAAACGGCATCACACACCCGTTGAGCCTCTATTATGGACTTACCGTGCATAACATGCTCGCATCGTGTTAGAAGCAGCTGCCAACCAATCTTACAGAAATCGCATCTGACGATAACTTCACCACTGAATATTCCATCTTTCATAGGGAGAGTTGCAACTCCTTCTTTAGAACGTTATGGAGAACATCACGACCTTTCTTCGATCGCATGGACGCACCAGGCGCTGGAGATCCCTACTGAGCACACTTTTTTTTTTTTGGCTTTGTTTCCATACTTGTTTGCCCATGCTGACAAAACTTGAACCTGTCTGGGACGATTTTTGCGTCATCCTTCGCAATGACAAGTAACAGCAATGTATCCAGAAAGTTCACCAATGTGATAATCTGAAAAACTTATTCGGTAGCAGATAATCGCAAAAATCACATGTCATAATGGTCACAAATGCTGAACATAATAGTGCAAAGGCAAAAATGAGCCAAACATTGTTATGGTTATGTAGACAAAAGTGACACACAAACAAATGCTATAATAACAGTTGTTAATTCGGACCTGTGATGGCTCACCAAAGCATCCGCCGACCTCACCAACTAGAATCTCCGTGAGCCAGCAGTACTCAACTACGGCCATATCCCATGGGCAGTCGACCGATGAGAACATTGCATGTCCTCTGAAAAGGGTTCTTTTTACAGAAATAAAAGTTCAAAAATAAGCAGAAGTGGTATCAATTACCTGAACTGCAACCCCGACAGCGTCAAGTAGCCGTCATTCTGCGTCGATGCCGCACGTTCGAAATACGCTGCACACGGACCAACGCCGACCGAAAACGAAGAATTTGGAAAAAACCATCCAGAGACAGTCTGCTGGCAGAAATCATCTTGAAAAAGTAGACAGATCCTGCGGAAGTGGACCCCGCCGATATCCGGAAAACAGTCTTACCCATTTTGATAGTAATTACCTTCGAAAGAATAAAAAACATAGTCATTTGTAGAGTGAATTTCGGTAAATGCAACCTACTTGTATTATGGTCTCCTTGAAACCCTTCTTTATCACCACAGCGATCTCTTCCGTATAAAGAAACGGGGCAAAAACCTTGAAATGAGGACAATTTGCTTGAAAAAAGGTAAAAGTAAATGACTGTTAGGGTTTCTAACCGTGCATAAGGAAAAATATGAGTGTTTTCTGAAAGAAGAGAGGTGTTCAAGTGTGCGGGAAATAAGGTGAAGGCTTGTAATGGAATAAGGGCTACATGAAATGACAATCCTATTCGGAATACGGAAAAGCGGATCAAGGGGTCGTGATTATCGAACGTTAGCAATGGAATCAACTAACTCTTCTCCTCCGAAAACGATGCGTAAGTCAGGCAGTGAGCTCTGATGTTGAATACTCTGAAATCCACCAACACCTCCATCGGCCTGTATGCTTCTACAGGAGCATTCGGAGGTACTCGATTGTAAATGGAGCGTGTCATTGCCACCGCTTCGATGAGTGCACATCGCCGCTCATCTCGAAATTGACCGAATTCACTCCGTCATCGTTTCTAAAAGCAGCCCTCACCTTCGTTTAAAAAGCCTGTCCCCAAACGACCGCTCTAGACCTCAAAGGCGCAGCAAAAATATGAAAGAAGGAAACGTTGAGTAGAGCTGTTAGAAACCCAAAACTCACCGCGTTTTTGAATGCCGGTCGCTCCACTTTCACCCTATTACTATTCAATCACACTCACTGGGTAGTCAAGCAAGCCAAATTAGAAAACTGCAGAAATGCTTTTCTGGCTGATATCTTTGTAGGCTCAAAAATTTCAGCAGCCAACAATCCGAATGACACCTGATTTTTATTCGACAAGTTGGTGAACGGTCAGTCCTAAGCTACAGAACACTTGCTGTGGTCAGAGAACCTCAACCTATAACGATCGTGAGTGTAACACAACACTAGCTGCCCCATCTGGCTGCAACAAGTGTGGCCCCTCTGTACGACTGACTCCTTCCACAATAACGTGAATGCGGATTCAAAGTAATTTTTACAACTGTTTCCAATTCGAAGGTAATCAGTTAAGTACCAACGAGTCATATAACCCGAAGTAGTTATTCTTCAGTTCGATCACACACTTAATCAACGATCCAGTGAACATCTCGTATAAGCCGCGATTCTAACTTACATTCATTTTGTCTGGTGGAAGCTGTAAATATTACCACTTTCTTTAGGAAATACAGGTCAAGACAAAAAAAAGAAAGCCAAAATGTCTCAGTCTCCAATACTACTTTGCAAACTCACGTCTTTAGGATGCTCAACTGGCTTTGGCAAAAATTCTGCAGTTGACATGTAACGGCAAATCACGATGCAATTCTTGCACAGAAATAGCGATGATAATGTGTAGCAATGTGCCACGGTTATGCTTGCCTTTACGCCAAATCTCACTGCCATTTGCCTAAAACAGCTGTACCACAGTGCGAGGCTTAGGAAGCAATACCAATGACTGAAGTACTTCTTCAGTACACCCCTTCCCTGTGGGTGATTTTCAGATGGGAGTAATCGGAAGAGGAACATGCCCTCATACCATTCCCTATAGCTTTTTTCCTCATGAGAGTGAACGCTACCGTGTACAATAACGAATGACAATTCGCTTACCGGTATTTTTTGATAACCTTCCATGAGGTGATGGAGTGCTGTACATGTTGGTGTAAGCCCCACGTGCCAACGCTGCCATTATAGGTGCTGTGGCACTGCCTGGAGGATAACGTAGACGCAACGCTAGTGAGTTCTCCAAGCGAAGGGTATATGTAGTTGAGACAAGTTCCGGTAAGAAATCCTCGAACGGCATAGTGAAAGCTGCAAAAGGCTAATGAGAACGTTGCACACAATCGGAATACTCAATAACTTCCTCAGAAAGCCTAAAATATCGAGTAATATTTGCAGTTTTAGCAGGGCGTCCTTAGAATTTATTTATTTCTTTATTATTCTTATGCTCGTTATCAACCACTGGGCGTGCAAAATCAGTGCAATCATGACTTTCAAGGGAACAAACTCACATATATTGAAGTGACTTCCAACAATGGAAGCCTCTACATTTTCCGGATTTTTCTCAGACGGGTCCACCCAGTTAGATTCATTCAGCAATAAAATAGCCTAAATAGCAATTTTAATGATGGTGATTATTCCAGCTTAAGCCTGCGATTGCAAAAACCACAAACGTGGCAGCGGGTGCGAAGAGCACGAGATGCATGCCTTGAATGAAAATCAAAGGAAGTAACAAACGCGAACATATCTTTGTAAAAAAAAAATTTCAAATCTAACCTCGAAACTATCCGAAACATCAAAGTCGATGATAACTGTATAAGGTATAAACGTAACAAGGTCTGCTGCAGTGTCGCCCACAAACTCGTTTATCAGATCCTAAATAGTGGATATGGTATGACCAGCGTACAGGTTTGAAAGAATATATCTCCAACTAGCTGTCAGCAAATGCTATACTGTAGCTCACCGAAACGAATCGCTGGTGATCCCATACAAGCCAGCAGCAGCACTTTGTCAAACGAAACTTGAAATCCCATGTTTGTTTTGCATTGAATACCTAGAAACACTTGTTTCCTAATGAGGACCATAAAAATAGAAAATGGCAGTGTAATGGATGTGCAACAGATGGTGCGAGACGAACATATTGAAACTTAATGAAACCCTCATAAGAATATGATTGAATATCTATCACGGAATGTTTTCCTCACATTTAAAACCGAAACGGAAGCAAAATTTACGTAACAAAGCAACCTATAATTTGCTAATATCAGGATGCAGGAAAAAGATGCTAAAAAAGTCCCCATGGGTGCTCTTCAGAGAATACTAATCAGAACGTACCCTAGGATACTTGAATTCAGCATCAACGCTGAATGTCTCCGCTTCCAAAAGTTTACGATAAGGAAGTGAGGATGTGCTTTCCAGTCGAAGAAGAGAAGTATGCATACTCCAGCTGAACCCTTCCTCTTTTGTTATCCACCAAATTGACATCATACAATAGAGCATAACATGCAGTGCTTCAAAAGTTCCAATGTTATTTTATAAATAAAGAAAAGCTTCACAACAACAAAATCGGAGAAAAATGTGTTTTTTATATGGAGTCATGTCCATACAACAAATGCAAAACCTAAGCCCGATGCGGGGCTCGAACCCGCGACAGCCAGATTAAGCAGTCTGGTGGCCTCTACGGACGAAGCTAACCGACCGGCCACGCTCACTTCAACCAAACATCGCACATCAATTTGGTGACTGCGACGAATTTTGACAGTCATCATTGATGTGCGTAGACAACTAGGTAGGTTAAACCGTAACTGAAAACCTATCTAGCAAGCATGTCACCAAAACTGATGGGCAGATGTTTGGTTGACGTGAGCGGTGGCCGGTTAGCTTCCAGTCGGTAGAGCACCAGACTCTTAATCTGCTGTTCGCAGGGTTCGAGCCCGCATCGCCGGCTTAGGTTTGGATTTGCTTGGATGACATGACTCATATAAAAAACATTTTTTCTCCGATTTTGGTTGTTGTAAAGCTTTTCTTCATTTATAAAATAACATTGGAACTTTTGAAGCACTGCGTGTTATGCTCTATTGTAGATGTCAATTTGGTGGATAACAAAAGAGGAAGGGTTCAGCTGGAGTATGCATACTTCTCTTCTTCGTCTGGAAAGCACATCTTCACTTCCTTATCGTAAACTTCTGGAAGCGGAGACATTCAGCGTTGATGCTGAATTCAAGTATCCTAGGGTACGTTCTGATTAGTATTCTCTGAAGAGCACCCATGGGGACTTTTTTAGCATCTTTTTCCTGCATCCTGATATTAGCAAATTATAGGGGATTCGCTTTTTGTACGTAAATTTGCTTCAGTTTTCGTTTTTTAATTGTGAGGAAAACATTTAGCTGAGAAGTATTCATGCATTTTTCATTGGAGGTTTCATTAAGTTTTCAATGATTGTCTCGCACATCTGTTCACATCCAATGACACTGTCATTTGTCTATTTTATGGCCTATTAGGAAACAAGTGTTTCTAGGTATTCAATGCAAAACAAACATGGGATTTCAAGTTTCGTTTGACAAAGTGCTGCTGCTGGCTTGTATGGGATCACCAGCGATTCGTTTCGGTGAGCTACAGTATAGCATTTGCTGACAGCTAGTTGGAGAATATTCTTCAACCTGGTGACAACTGGTCATACCATACCCACTATTTAGGATCTGATAAACGAGTTTGTGGGCGACACTGCAGCAGACCTTGTTACGTTTATACCTTATACAGTTATCATCGACTTTGATGTTTCGGATAGTTTCGAGGTTAGATTTGAAATTTTTTTACAAAGATATGTTCGCGTTTGTTACTTCCTTTGATTTTCATTCAAGGCATGCATCTCGTGCTCTTCGCACCCGCTGCCACGTTTGTGGTTTTTGCAATCGCAGGCTTAAGCTGGAATAATCACCATCATTAAAATTGCTATTTAGGCTATTTTATTGCCTGAATGAATCTAACTGGGTGGACCCGTCTGAGAAAAATCCGGAAAATGTAGAGGCTTCTATTGTTGGAAGTCACTTCAATATATGTGAGTTTGTTCCTTGGAAACTCGATGATTGCACGATTGCACGCCCAGGTTTGATTAACTGAGCATAGCAATAAATAAAGACAATAAATAAATTTAAAGGGACCCCTGCTAAAACTCAAATATTATCGATATTTTAGGCTTTCTGAGAAGTTTGAGTATTCCGATTGTGTGCAACGTTCTCATTAGCCTTTTGCAGCTTTCACTATGCCGTTCGAGGATTTCTTACCGGAACTTGTCTCAACTACATATACCCTTCGCTTGGAAAACTCACTAGCGTTGGTCTACGTTATCCTCCAGGCAGTGCCACAGCACCTATAATGGCAGCGTTGGCACGTGGGGCTTACACCAACATGTACAGCACTCCATCACCTCATGGAAGGTTATCAAAAAATACGGTAAGCGAATGTGTCATTCGTTATTGTACACGGTAGCGTTCACTCTCATGAGGAAAAAAGCTATAGGGAATGGTATGAGGGCATGTTCCTCTTCCGATTACTCCCATCTGAAAATCACCCACAATGAGAGGGGTGTACTGAAAAAGTACTCCATCATTGGTATTATTTCCTAACCTCGCATTGTAAACTGTTTAGGAAGAATGGCATGAGATTTGGCGTACAGAAAGCATAACATGCACTATTGACTACACATATCATCCTACTGTGCCAAGAATTGCATCGGATTTGCCATTACATGTACTGCAGGAATTTTTGCCAAAGCCAGTTGAGCATCCTAAAGACGTGAGTTTGCAAAGTAGTATTGGAGGCTAAGACATTTTGGTATTCTTTTTTGTCTTGACCTGTATTTCCTAAAGAAAGTGGTAATATTTACAGCTTCCACCAGACAAAATGAATGTTTGAAATAGAAATCGGCCGGCTACAGAAGTGATGTCACCGGATCGTTGATTAAGTGTGTGACGAACTGCAAAGAATAATATTCGGGGGTTATATGACTCGGTTGGTACTTAACTGATTACCTTCGACTTGGAAACAGTGGTAAAAATTACTTTGAATCGCATTTACGTTATTGTGGAGGAGTCGATCGTACAGAGGGGCCACACTTGTTGCAGCCAGATGGGGCAGCTAGTGTTGTGTTGACAGCTCACGATCGTTATGGGTCAAGGTTCTCTGACCAGGTCCAGCAAGCGTTCTGTAGCTTAGGACTGACCTTTCAAACTTGTCGAAAAAAATCAGTGTCATTTCGATTTTGCTCTGAAATTTTTTGGACCTACATAGATATCAGCCAGTAAAGCATTTCTGCCAGTTTTCTAATTTGGCTTGCTTGACTACCCAGTGAGTGTGATTGAATAGTAATAGGGTGAAAGTGGAGCGACTGGCATTCAAAAACGCGGTGAGTTTTGGGTTTCTAACAGCTCTACTCAACGTTTCCTTCTGTTCATATTTTTGCTAGGGCTTGAGGTCTAGAGCGGTTTTGGGGAACAGGCTTTTGAAAAAAGTTGAGCTTTTCTCATTTAGAGACGAATGACGGAGGGACAATTCCGGCTCCAATTCAGTGACCGAGTCACTCCATCGCGGAAGCGGTGGCAATGACACGCTCCATTTACAATCGAGTACCTCCGAATGCTCCTGTAGAAGCATACAGGCCGATGGAGGTGTTGGTGGATTTCCAGAGTATTCAACATCAGAGCTCACTGCCTGACTTACGCATCGTTTTCGGAGGAGAAGAGTTAGTTGATTCCATTGCTAACGTTCGATAATCACGAACTCTTGATCCGCTTTTCGTTAATTCCGAAATAGGATTGTCATTTCATGTAGCCCTTATTTCACCTATACAAGCTTCCCCTTTTTCCGCGCCCACACTTGAACACACTCTTCTTTCAACGCAAAACTCCATATTCTTTCCTGTATGCACGGTTAGAAAACCCCAACAGTCATTTACTTTACCTTTTCAAGCAAGTGTCCGTCATTTTTCAGGTTTTCGCCTGTGCTCATCCTATGACGGCAAGAGATCGCATGTGGGCTGATAAAGAAGGCGTTTCAAGGAGACCCATAATACAAGTAGGTTTGCATATTACCCGAAATCTCACGCTTATTGAATGACTATGCTTTTTTATTCTTTTCGAAGAATTTCTATCAACAATGGGTAAGATGTTTCCGGATATCGGGGGGTCCACTTCGCAGGATCCTGCCTACTTTTTCAAGATGACTTCTGCCAGCAGACTGTCTCTGAATGGTTTTTTCCAAATTCTTCGTTTTCGGTCGGCGTTGGTCCGTGTGCAGCGTATTTCGAACGTGCGGCATCGACGCAGAATGACGGCTACTTGACGCTGTCGGGGTTGCAGTTCAGGTAATTTGATACCACTTCTGCTTATATGAACTTCGGAGTTCTAAGTAAAAAGAACCCTTTTCAGAGGACATGCAATGTTCTCATCGGTCGACTGCCCATGGGATATGGCCGTAGTTGAGTACTGCTGGCTCACGGAGATTTTAGTTGGTGAGGTCGGCGTCGATAAGCTTGTAGTCATCACAAGGACGCAATAACAACTTGTTATTATAGCATTTGGTTTGTCTGTCACGTTGTCTTACATAACCATAACAATGTTTGGCCGGCATTTTTTGCCTTGCCTATTATTTACAGCATTGTGACCATGGATGAATGTGATTTGTTTTGCGATATCTGCTACCGAATAAGTTTTTCAGATTATCACATTGGTGAACTTTCTGGATACATTGCTGTTACTTGTCATTGCGAAGGATGACGCAAAAATCGTCCCAGACAGGTTCAAGTTTTGTCAGCATGG
The DNA here is from genome assembly GCA_036418205.1 of Ostertagia ostertagi. NCBI lineage: Eukaryota > Metazoa > Nematoda > Chromadorea > Rhabditida > Trichostrongylidae > Ostertagia > Ostertagia ostertagi. Next base: position 1,828 of record MU872116.1, on the reverse strand, counting down.
GCAAACAAGTACAGTGTGCTCAGTAGGATCCCAGCCTGGTCGTCCATGCGAGTCGGAAGAAAGGTATGTGATATTTGCGCATAACGGTTCTAAAAAGGAGCTTGCACTCCCCTATGAAAGATGGAATATTTCAGGTTGAAGTATCGTCAGATGCGGATTTCTGTAGATGGTGTGCAGCTGGCTTTAACCGATGAGAGCAATGTTATCACGGTGAGTCATAATAGAGGCTCAACTGGTGTTAATGCGTTCTTAGCACAATCTGACGGTAAAGTCGCTGCTAAAAATGATGTTTTTTAGCTCACTGTTGACCCGATCCGGTTCACCCTTTGCAATGCCCATGAGAAGAGATTCACTGAGCACATCTGTGTTCGAATACCGCAAGTGAAGGCTCTCCAATGTATGAATTTTTCCAGAGAGCTTCCTGTTTCTGGGAGCCTAAGAGAACCTTGAAGCAATTTGTATCTTTTCCAGTGTTCCACCCAGCTGACAGTCCCACTTGGATTGAATGTGCACGCGCGAGTATTTCTGGAGTCTCGCTTGATGTTGAGGTCAGCTTTATCAGACTTACATAACTTTCTCCTCGCAAAATAGGCAAAGCTAGTGGAAAGTGGTTTTTATTTCATTGAGACTTGAGGCAGTGGCCCTTGCCAATGCAGTGTCAACGTTCATAAAGGGGTAAGGGAGCGAATTTTTGATTTGAACCTCTTCTTCCTTGGTTTATTGCAAAGACCTGTTTATATTCTGAAATAATGAATTTCCCCACATTTCCCACAGACTCTGCAGCCGAGTACCTTTTTCATTCCACAGTATTTTCGCCAAACCAAATTCGACGGTATTATTTTGCAAAATCGGGGTTCGATCCGACTTTAATATTCTTCAGCTGCCACATCCAACTTCGTCTGGCCAGTTAGATCAGATGAGACAGGCGTTCATTCAAAAGCATGACAAAGAAACGAAACGTCTCCATTTCTTATGGGATGCAACTACGACGGTATGGAGCTGTGCTTGCTATGGAGATACAGCTTTTATAACCAAAGACGATCCACTGTGGGTTCTTTCATTTCGGATACCCGCTCTGATGATAAATGTGTTAGGCATCATCTTTCCATTTTAGGGGTCAGTACTTTTTAATTCACTTGGATCAAAAATTGTGTGTACATTCAATGAACCAGACGCCTGGTGGACAGCCGGGCGTATTTCAGAATATAGTATATCCCGAGAAAAAGTGAGTCAAATTTTTACTGAGGTCACTCTGTGAAGTATATAGACTTAAATAACTTTGCAGGCTTTTCCGGGAAGAGTTACGGCAATATTTTGCGCCATCACGAAAGACAAGTACTCAGACAGCAAGTGAAGTACCATCTATGGAAACAGCATCGTTCCATTCAGCAATGTCGAAAACTATTCCGGTAAGCTCAGAGCAAACTGCTAATTATTTTCTGTAAACATGAAGACTCTATTTAGAGGAATCTGTAGGTTTTTTGAAGGTTTGCCGACCTTGAAATGCTGCAACTCATAGTCGCTATGCTCACTTGCTTTTGACCATTTAAACAGTCCTCTATTCACTGCTCCAATCGCTATATGTACTTTGTTCAAGATCTGTACACTTTACTTTCAGTTAGAGAAATGCTTGTTATCTGTACGTCCTTTGACCGATGCCTATGGCGAATATCTTAATCACTTCAATGTCGCCAGTAGAGCAAGTAGGTCAAACATTCTTCCGCAAAATTTCCCTTTTGTTTCTGTTATATGTTACTTTTGCGCCTTTGCAGAATGCGAAGCACCTCAGTTCGGAGCACCTGGAGAGATCGCTCAGTGGGTCGATGCA
>MU872114.1:0-19256 GCA_036418205.1 Ostertagia ostertagi | reverse complement strand
TTCAGAAACGAGGAGGTCAGAGCGGTCATGCAGACTGCCCCTGTCCAGCTGAAGGTACGGGAACAGCGTCTGCGATGGTATGGGCACGTGCTAAGGAGGCCACAGGACCACCCAATAAGGAAAGCAATGGACTTCGAAGCGCAAGGCAAGCGACCGCGAGAGGTGCCCCAAAGAAGAGGTGGAAGGATGTGATCAAGAAGGACCTAAGTGAAATCACGGCCACTGCAGGAGATGCCCTAGACAGAGCGAAGTGGCGACGACTGACAAAGACAGCGGACCCTGCGACTGCGCGGGACTAACGCTAAGGAGAAGAAGAAGAAGAGGGGAAGAATTACCTCTGCTCATAGGCGTCCAATTCCATACAGTATGCACGCTTTGACCTTCTGATATTAAAACTTCTTCTAGTCGGTAGAAATTATCAGGTCTGAGATGTGATTAATTTGTGATCGAAGAAAGCCCATGTAGTAGGATTTGTCGATGATTGCGCATGCTAAAGGTTTGGTATTATTTGAATTTGCAATACGCTCCACTCAAAAAGAGTCTCAAAAAATTTCTGGTCTACCGGGAAAAATTTTCACGAAAAACCGAACTTGCGCATTAAAAGATATATGGAGCGGTGGTCTTCGGATCAAATGCAGGTCAAATCAGTGAAGAACAGAGGAAGCAAGCAAAGAAAATGAGGCAGGGTTTTTTTCTCAAGCTTCCAAAAGAAAGGGATAGAACTCAAAATGGAATGTATGTAATATATTTGCTGCAACTGCATCGGAAATAGCATCCCTTGCGTCTATTCCTTATTGTTTTCTTTCATTTCCTCACGTAGGCAGGAAGGAGTGGCCCAAGATGGCACCACTTCGTCGTAACTTCGATTCGAATGCGGTGGCTAGGTCGTTTCTTTTCTGTATTCTACTGCAAGAAACTGAGCGTGTCATTCCGGTGTTTATCGTCATCTACACTGATGCCCCTGCTGCACCACTGAGCTGTCCTGTTAATTTTGTTATTCATTGTTTCCAAGTCAGTCATTCTCTGTTCTCAAATTATCGTTACGATTGTTATGTTCCTTATTTATATGTCTGGTAGTTTCCCTCAAGTTTCCCCTACTGTTGCCTCATGGGGTTGAACTTGGTTTGGATATTTTTCGATTCTTTATTGTTTCGTCTGCAAAAGCTTGCGCTTGCATGAACTTGAACAAGGAAGGCTATTCCATTTATTCTTATTTCTGTGTAATGCCGATCTTTTTAGGAAGATGAGGCCGCATTGCGTGTGCACCTGTAAACCAACAATAAACTTAGTTGACTAGGGGAATCTGAGCCACTATTTTCAGAACCTGCTACTAAAGATGAATGTCAACAGTCGTGTCTTTAAAATCCCTGCTGCGCTCACAGAATGCACCATAATCACCCAGAGTACATTGATTCAACGCTTCCTTTGAAAAAAATTTCCTCAAAAGTGATGCTCCTTCTGAACGCACGACTGTCATGTAAAAGAAAACTCTGCGCAATGCCTGAGAAGCGAAGCCAAATACTTGTACTCGCGAGTTGTCGACGATATGTGGCGCAGCCGGGAGATCTTCGCACACCGTCATAGCAGTTTGGAGTACGAGGCGGTAGTCTTGAGGCAGGCATCGCAAATGCGTGACTGGACAATGATTAGTGTATGCACATCGTGCTACACCTCCTTCACGAAAGGGAACTCTCACGGATCTCCTTTCTGGGGACGACAGCTGGATTCTCCATACGGTCACACAAGAGGCTGCCAGTCTCATACCCGCAGGGAAAGGTTCGGCTTTGCTGTTGGTGGTTATGTTCTATTTCAAACTGCTTCCTGCCCTCATTACTGTGACCGCTTAGGTAAACGCTTCTTAGCCGCAGAAGTAGGCTGACGCTACTTTACCAGAACAATCGAAACGCGAAAATTTTTCCTTCTCCCTTTGATTTGATGCCTTTGAGCATCATCTACGTATTCGACATCTTCCATATCGGAGCTCGAAACTGAGAAATTCAGCTTTTTTTGTCTCGTAGCAGCGACAGTTGCGAGCTTTGAAAATCGAAAGCTGGCTTTTGTCGTGCTATGGACTTTGATGAAGATTATGTAGCAGATTGAGCTCCTCTCTTAAAAATTGTGAGCTTTTTTTGAAGATCAATTTTACTCGAAAATTTTTACTGATTCAGTATTCTCTTCAGTTTCTTCAGCTTTCTTCACCGCTCTAGTCTACTCCACCCCTACAGCTTCATTAGTGAGCGTTATAATACACCTACTTCGAAGGGTGTGATTTAATTTAGTTGCTCTCAAAATAAATACCAAATAAGTAATATAAGACTAGGAACAGCTTGAGTGACCGTACACGGATACACATGATGAAAATACAAGGGAACTAACTTCCTGTGCCAAGGCGACTGACTGCTCTACCACCACTGAGGCCCTGCTGAGTGACAGGACGATGAGGAGGATTGAGCGCCGTTGGGGGCCTAGCTATGCCCGTAAGTGGGCGGTCAGCAATCTGAAAGATAACTGAAGGAGATCGAACATTTTTAGGTGAGAACTACCACAGGCATGTACAGGGAATTCACGGAAATACCAGACATTTTATCTTATATATTATGAACTTAGATGAAGCCCCACCCCTTAATGCATAATTTTCAGGAGAGATGTTGACATGGAGAAGGTATCAATTTGTGGGTCAGAGTATTTCACAGCAGAACATGTTGCGAATTCGGAATAGGGTACTTGGTGTTGAGCTAGCAATCCTTCAGTTCGTTTGTTTTATACGCTCAAAAACATCAAAAAGATGGATCAACTACTGAGATTCCTATACGCTTTACCTGATTTCATGACCACTCCTATCATTTTGCATTTATTCCTCAATTTTTGACAGAAGGGAACCAGGGTTCATTCTGGTACCCAAGTGATCAAACCTGTGTACTACCGAATTCCTAGCATACGATGTGAGATTTTCAATAGCTATGGATAAAAATGCCCAGCCGTGGTGAGCCACGGTCGAGAGGATTTGGCTAACAATAACCAAGTTATTGGTCCCATACTCGCCTTCCACATGCTTATATAGTTATTACGAACCTCTCAGCTGGAGTCCAAGGAGTCACTTCCACTCTAACAAGGGAGGCCTTCGAGGGCATGGAGCGCTTTTTCGAAATGGTTTCTGCATGTTGTAGGGGCTCATGCGAGGAACACAGAACCATGATCCATTTTTCCTGAACGCCTCCAGGAATGTCAAAACAGTGGTGAAGAAATGGTCCAGAGTTCGATCCCCAGTGATTTTTGCAATATAGTTTGGCGCCCCCAGATTGCCGCCAAATGGCGCCATCGTCGAGAATAGATGTCATTGTCGTGTTTTGCGGCAATAGAAGCGCCAACATAAATTGCAAAAATTTGTCATCACGGAGGATCGAACTTTCGACCATTTCTTCCCCGCTTTTCTTCCCCGCTGTTTTGACATTCCTGGGGGCGTTCAGGAAAAATGGACCATGGTTCTGTGTTCCTCACATGAGCCTCTACAACATTCAGGAAACCATTTTGAAAAAAATGCACTATGTCCTGAAATACCCCCTTGTAAGGTCTCACTGCTCCCAGTTCCTTCCCTCCCACCCAGAACTATTAAATCCACTTTTGACTTCACTCTCAGAAGCCGTCCATCAGGAAAGATGTTTTGTAAGAAAAAGCAAAAAGTCTCATGTTTCCTTTCCGAATATTCTCCAAAAAATTGCAGAGTCACAGAAAAATATACTGTAATGGACTTTTCCACAACATTTCGATATCCTTGCTCTTATAATATAGATTATACTACTCTCCCTTCCACAAATGCAGTGCTCATTCCACACAATTATCAAGGTATCGTCAACATTGGCTCATCCTGTGCTCACAAACGAATCGTTTTGCCTTCACCCTGTGCGCGCCTTCAACAACATTTTGCAGAAGTTTCATCAAACTACGACTAAAATTTAATTCTAAATCACAGCGATTGCCACCCATTCTAAAAGTACACAGAATCCTGTGTTTCTGCAAACCAATTCGAGCGTTCATTGCGGAACCGCTCCACAATCTAATGATTATTTTCCATTATAATAATGAATTATTGCCGAATGATTGGAACAGTTAATGTAGCTGAAAGAGATGACAGCTGTATGCAGTTAGTAGAGGTAAGCCCCAGTCCTCCCCAACTGTAGTGGACTGAGAGAAGTACAGGGTGGGGCAAAATTGCTGGTTTTTTTAAATGTTGTCATAGACTTTCTCGTCCGATTCTTTCATGATATGTAGCTTGAACACACTGCTACTAATACGCCCTGAATCACAAAGTGGTTAGGCCTTCCACTTTGCGAAGTGCACCAATCAACCTCCAACAGAGCGCTATGCGAAACCGTTCTCGACGATTTTTCAAATCCTCAAATTTTGTTCAAACAGCGTTCAAACTCGGTATTTGTTCAAAACCATGGGCGTGTCTTTACTTTGAAGAAATTACGGGTGAATTCACCAAAGGGTTTGCTTCAGGACACTGACCGGTCCAGGAACAGTGCACCGAGCAAACCCTCAACTTCATCAGTTATGACGAATGGCTCTCCAATTCTCGGAAAGACCGATATATTTCCAAGTATGGGCTATCCTAAAGGAAAAGTCTGCCCTATCAATTACCGAAATTTGAACCTTCTCATGACGGCGCTTTTGGAATCCTGGGACAAAATTGATGAAAAATACCTGCGTGCCACATGCCATGCGTATGCCAAATGCTCAGAGAACTGTGTAAAGGCTAGAGGCGATCATTTTGAAAACTGTTAATATGTTTTGAATTGTCATCTTTTCTACAAATAATATTCGTGATTAGAATCGATTTCTGAAAGCTAGTCTCGAAATGCCAACAAAATATTGGATGCACCAGTAATTTTCCCCACCCTGTATATATGATACATGCTCAGAAAACCGTTGCTAAAAAATGCAAAAAAGTAGCGTAAGCGATAACTACCATGAACACTTTGTTTTGCGATAGCGATGACCCTCAGCATAAGATGCGTTCGAGCTGGATGCCATTGTGATATGCTGTTTGTTACTTATGGTTAGAAGTTTTACTAGTCCAAATCAGAGTACGAGATAGAGTCACAGGCTTTGTGTGGGAAGAATATCAGCCACTCGTTCTTGAACAAGCTACACTCATGTCATAGTATTAGGTTGGAAAGAAAGTTCAGCGACACCCTTTAAAATCTTCTTTTCTCTGAAAATCAATGGTGAACATTTATGACTGAAGCAACGTAAGCATTCTCGTGTTCCATTTTTCCCCCCCCGCCCCCCCCCCCCCCCACCACTCGGCCGCGGGGAAAAAGAAATATAATAAAAAATTTTTTTTTTTCTTCTTATTGGGGTATGGGTCTGCAGTCAGTACTTATCCAAGAAAATTCAAAAAACCTCGACCACTAGCAAATCCATACTCCGAGTCACTGTCTAGTACAAATGTCTACATAACTATGGATTCGTGTCAACGACTGACACTATCTGCAATAGCTTCAATAGGCATGCCGTTCACCGCTACAGCGTGTTTCACCTTTACCAGCGCTTTCGATCTTTTGATATTTTTATAAGAAACCAGCAGCGTCCATCACACTCCATTACAGGTAGGGCTCTTACGGAAGCTCCACTACAATTCTTCGTTATGGGCACCATTGTGTAGGTAGAGGTCTAGGCTGCGGAACTCCAGAAGCTGGCCGAGGCAGCTCGTCAGGAGCCCTCGTACCGCGACAATATTATTTCTTTCATGACATTGCGAATCACCATGATCCGAAATGAGCCCGGTAAGAAATTCTGGAGCTGCGGCAAGATTTCTTACCTCGTATTCCCCTGGTCGAGCTATAAATGACTGCCACCTATCCTGGACCTTAAATCATCATCTTGATGACGAAATAATTAGACGATCAACTCCAACTCGAAAGTGAGGTCGCCTCCTTTCTCGACCCGCACTCCGCTGGGTTTTGGCAAAGGAGCATCAAGAAATTTTCTGAGCGTTGAAGACAAGTGGTGGACACTCATGGTAGATATAAGACCGGTCAGGAGTTGTAACAAAAAAGATAAAATTAAAATCAAAAATTGAAAAAGTGTTCGCAGGACTTTCTTTCCAATCTAATATTTTCTATTCGTTACTGCCATACGCTAACTTATATAATAATTGCTCTCATTTGGGAACTTGAAATTTTCTGAACTTACAGCTGATCCAATGCGTTGGGGAGTTCCGGCTCTTGAACCTGAATTTAAAAAGCTCTTTGATAAACTAAATTGGCAGGGGTAACAAAATTCCTAAAAGTTCAACGTTGGTGGATTTTGTTGAAAACAATTACCAATTCCGCTCCGCGATGGAGGTGCTGGCATGACAGGACCTGCACGGAGACAATGATATCCGAGAAGCTGGTCTTGCATCTGACGGAATCGAACCTGGACGGTTTGTGGATTTGAAACCATCGTAACAAGATATTTGAAAGCTAGAGCGAAGGCTATCAATTAAAAAGAGCCGTTCGCAAAGATTTGATACCGTTCATTATGGCGTGCTCAGATGGGACCGTACGTCGGGCAGCACTGCTTGCTCGACCAGTGGACGTCTTTGGACGAGCTGACGGCGGACGTGACATGATCCGATATCCCTGAATTTGAACTGGTTTTCTTCGATTTTAGAGCTTTAACAAAAAAGGAGACACTGGAGAATAATCGAAGCAGGGCAACTGAATGCACTTTGTTTTTACAAATAGGGCCAATTGGCTGACGATGAAAGAATGCTCAGCAATTCCTGCTTTCAAAATTCGAGTGCACAAAAGAAATCAGTGAAGCAAAGTGGAACACTGTTGCCTTCCCTTCACTATAGGAAATGCGAGTTGCATAATTAATTTTAGCGAGTGATCAACACCTTTAATATTGCAAAAACGCTGAAGATGCGGTCACTTCACGGGCTGGGGAGCACATTCGCATTGGCGTTGCCATGGCAGCACGTGGAAACAAACACTGTTTATGTGTGCACCTCTCTCTGTTCATATTTTAAATTGGCAGTGCATTTCATTACGCAGAAGAAGTCGCCTTCAAGGCAAGAAGCTCTTTGCTGCCTATTTGTGCACAGAAATAATTGATCCAGAAGGCGCCATGCTTTTGGCAGATCCACAGTTGCGGTTGATGAATGTACAGATGCACGGACCGACACTACTCATCTCGTAGCAACAACCATCTCACATTCCTTCACTCTCATCTTCTCATTCAGGGTCATGCGTTCGATGAGCAGCCCTCTCCGAGGTGGGTCGTACTAGATACAAAAGGGACATGGGTGCTGAGACCAGCAGTGATCGGAGCAGCGGTACCCTGTCTTGAAAGTGGATGGTCGTCGCCAGATGTCGAGCGTGTGGCGCGTCGTTGAGGGAATTCGACCAATGCCATGCACTTCATTTTCCTTTCACTGTAATGGAGATGTGAGCTTGGAAGACACTAAGGGGGTCTCTAAAGGGACCCTCTTAATGCCTTTCAAGCGAAAGGGAATGTCTAATATGACAAGAAGATGCCCATTACACAAGGGAAATGCAACTGCCACCGTTAAATTCATGAATCTAAAGCCATATAAAGTGAAGGCTTGCAGTATACGTCCACACTCAAAAAGCAGAGAGCATGATCACTAAAAAGGTGTTTTGATATTTTACAGAGTTGTACGTGAAAGGAAATTTCAACGACCACAGGGTCGCTTAAGGAGCAGGGTGAAAATCGTGTCGAGGATGTGGTCGTACTACGACCCCCCTCCCTACATACATCGGAGTTTTGATACGACCTCCTAACTTTGATTTGATGTGATAAGAGAGTTGCATCATATGTACTTTAGAGCATGCAGTTGAAGCACGGTTTATCCCTGGGTAATGAGAATGTGCTGGTGATGTGATGGGCCGGCAGTAAAGAAAAAAGGAAAAGAATCCGTTGAAAACGCTTAGGTTAAGGGCTCACTCACCTTCCTAATCGGCTGTGCTAAGGGAATGAGAGACTAAGCGCGGAGAGGAGAGTATGAGGCGAGAGAGTGCTGCAGATTAGAGAGCTTACTTTGCAAGGCCCAAGCGCTCTTGTCGGTTGGTTTCCGTGCACGGGAACGCCACATTTGTGATTGTCCTCTAGGGGTCTATACTACAGACCGAAGGGAAGCGTTCACACGACCTCTGCCTGGGTTGTGCCTTTAACTAACGTTGAGAACACATAGCTGATGCATGATTGATATTGGCTAATTGCATATTAAAAGGTTCTCGTAGACTGGACATTGATGAAATGATGCAGAAATTCGTCAAGTATAAGTGGCTGTCAATGACATGTGCCAGAAGAACCACGATCATTGCACAGGGGCGTCGGCGCTCTTCTGTTGAGGCTGCCGGATTAGTGCAAAGGAAAGCGAGTTGGGCTCACATTGGCATGAGAGGGTTGAGGATTCTTGGTTCGAAACCTGCTCGGTGTTGTCATTTCGGGTTGGTACCCCCTTTTCAACGCCAAACGGCACCAGACCCAAGATAGATATCACATTAGATAGATAGACAACCAGTAACCCTTATAAGAGTGAGATTGTTCCAGCATCAGAAATGTATATCATATCCGTGACTGAGGCAGTGGATGACTCTTTTAGCAGAATCATCGATGAATCAAGACTTCAACGTAACTTTGAAAAATTAGCTTCGGATGAGTCAGCAGACCGTGATGTTCTCGGGGACAAAATAGAGATGAACTCCTAGTCATCTAACCTTGTCGCTCCACTCAATATGAGATATTCGAATCCATGATGAACAACTGCATTCACTCAACTTTTCCTGATGGCCAGAAAAACGCACGCGCTTCCCTAGTCATTGAGAAAATCTTTCAACAGACAAAATTTCATGCACAAGGATTCAGTTTCCGAAGAGAAACAAACTTACAAAACACACTCTATGGACAATCGAAGGTAAGTGGCGCGGAGCCAAAGGCGGGGCATGGAAAGAAGTCCGCCTTGGGGCGGCTACGTATCAGGACGCAATGAAAGAATCGGGTTAAAGCGTGCGATTTTGGAGAGTAGAGACAAATCGATCGATAGAATAGGATGCAGTAGAAGTGTGAGATGTGAATGCAATAAGTCAAAACATCGAAAAGGATTTTCAATGATAGCACTCTTAACCACTGGAAGCGTTCCCACGGGTGTGCACCTTTAGTCCAAAGTGTAATTTTGGGGAAACCACCTCGCTCCTACAGTCACTTGCCTGTGGGAAGACCATTGTTAGTTTGTCTGCTGACCTCTTCCTCTCAGAATCAGTATCGATTATTTGAATAATGAATTTTATCACATAAACACGGTTCTAAATTGCGGATTAAAGAGGAAACAATAAACAAAACAGAAACAGAAATTACAAAACGGGTCAGTGAGCTTAAAAAGCTAAATAGAGTAAATTTGATTGAATTGTTACGATTTTATTGCTGCATTGATCGGTGAAATACGTATGGAATGAAGCGCTTATTGCACCACTTGACCTTTTTTCTTCTGCAGTTTAACTTGAAGAAGATAGCGTGAGATTTACCAAATTTTGTGGAATCTTATGGTTTTCAGGCTCTGTGTTATACTATCAAGATATCACTTTCAACAACTCAGAAGTGGTGATTTTGATGGCCTGGCAAAAAACATTCCGACTACCGCAAAATTCCATGCTAATAATTTCCAAGTTATGACGTTTTTGGAATAGAAGCTCCTGAAGTTCTTGCTCCGAACAGAGCCATATTTTGAAAAGCCTTCGTGGAAACTCTTCTGTCGCTTGGACGAGAAAACTTTCAGCGCATCAACGGACATACAAGGGGGGGGGGCAAAAAAAGAGTCACCCCACGGAAACATGGTTCACGGTACGAGCTCAACGAGGTCGTCGAGGTACCATAGACCATTACGACGTCCCTGAAACGCTGGTCAAAAGCGGTCTTGCACAGTCACAGCTAGTGTCTCTAGAAGCTATTCACCAGTTAATCGATTGAAGAAATTATGTAGCAGCTTCAGGCCGGAGCGATTACGGTAAGCCTCGTTGAGCTCGACGGTGACGGCAGATGACGTCATATTCTGGAGACGGTGGGGGCAGTGAAGAAAGAGGGCGCTGCTTCTGCTTTTGGGAGGGGGGGAACCTAATGAATATTCTGCGGTGAGGTGCGCCATGGCATAATCGTTTCCCTCCCCCCCCCCCCCTCCCCTCATCACCGCAAAAATTTCCTGCTAGATCCATTTACCAAAGCATTATGACGTGGGGAATAGAAGTCCCTCAGAAAGTTCTTGCTCCGAACAGAGCCATATTTTGAAAAGCCTCTCGTGGAAACTTCTCTGTCGCTTGCACGGGAGAAAACTTTCAGCGCAGTCAACGGACATACAGGGGGGGGGGGGCAAAAAAAGAGTCACCCCACGGAAACATGGTTCACGGTACGAGCTCAACGAGGTCGTCGAGGTACCATAAACCATTACGACGTCCCTGGAACGCTGGTCAAAAGCGGTCTTGTACAGTCACAGCTAGTGTCTCTCAGAAGCCATTCACCAGTTAATCGGTTGAAGAAATTGTCTTCTTGGCCTTCAGGCCGGAGCGACTGCAGTAAGCCTCGCTGAGCTCGACGGTAGCGGCAGATGACGTCATATTCTGAAGACGGCGGGGTAGTAAAATAGGAGGGCTTGTTCGGCTTTCGGGAGGGGGGGGGGACATCTAAGGAATACTCTGCCGTGATGTGCGCCATGGGCATAGCGACTCTTTCCCTCCCCCCCCCTTCCCCCTCCCCTGCATATATTGCGATTACCACTTCATTAGTTGACTCGGCACAACCTAGCCGGCAGATGGTTTTTAAAGTTTCAAAATGTGCAAGAGTGAGCTGGTGAATTGAAAATGCGAAACTATTCGAAATCGTGACATGGAAGGGGTTTCGTGCTGAAAAAAAAACAGGAAAGGTGCTTAGGAAAATGGTGGGAAATTCTTTGGTTGAGTAATTTTCATCAGTTCTCTACAATAAACATTTCCTGACCGAGAAAAATCGCTAAAATTGAGTGGACCACCTAACATACGCTCTTAAATTAGAGGGAAAAGATTCTGGGATGATATCTGGAGCTTGGAATGTCTGTACGAGGTCAGCAGCCAGCACAGTCAATTAAGTGAGGTCACCCCGCAGGCGATTGCTAGGACGCACAAGGTGACAGGTGCGAGGCAGTGATTAAGAGGTCATTTTTGACTGAAGTTCCTCTCCGCTCCCACCGTCAGCATTTGCGACAGATGTCTGGCGGTATGTTGAACGCGTCAAAGCCCTTTAAGTTTTCGATTTTTTTTTTACCAAAACGGATGCAATTTTTTTCTCCTTTTCGTTCCTACCATGAACGATGGGTCCTCAACCAGTGAGATTATACGTGAGATGAAATCACTATTTCATCCAAGGAAGATCTCCTGAAGAGTCAACCGGATCCGTTACTTGCTTTCGCCCTCGTCCGTTCACTAGTGAGGATTCCTCTCAATAGAACTGGTTTTCGAGGTTCAAATTGGGATGCTAGAACTATCCATGGAAAAAAGGAGGTTCGATCGAAAGTCACGATCAGCCAGAAGTACAAGTTGCTATTTTTTCAGCAAGCTCCAATCCTGCAGTAAGGCTGCTTTCATAGTTCGCATCGGTGCGGTCGGTGCCGACGGTGCCGACGGCGCCGACCGCACCGACAGTGTGAAGAGCGTCAATATGCGCTCTGGCGCATGACGCGTGCGCTGGGCGCAGATGGGGGGCTCCGATCGATACCGTTGGTTTTTGTGTATTTCTTGTGCTTTTCGATGTTTTTTCGCGCCGTGTTGCTTTTATTCGTGTGTTATCTGCTCATAGTTATTCTCTTATGTCTCGTTTCATACTTTTCAGTTGTTCCGCGGACGAGCGATTTCGTAGAACCCCGTCGCGTATACCGGCAGTGGCGTTTGAGTTCATCATAAGCAATTTTGTTTATTCGAGTGGACTCTATAAATTTAGAAATTGCTTTTTCTTCGATACGATTTCCTGCTGGTGTGCGAAAGGCCGCCGGATCTTGGTAATTTAATTATTCGCACACCAGCAGGAAATTGTATCGAAGAGAAAGCAACTACTGGAAACATACAGTTCACTCGAATAAACAGAATTGCTCATGATGAAATCACTGGGTCTTGAAGCCACTTCACACGGGGTTATACGACGTCCGCTCGTCCGCGGAACACTGAAAGAAGAACATAAAAAATAAGTATCAACAGAAAACACACTTATAAAAGGAAGACTGAAGACAAGAAGTACACCAAACCCAAGATTATCGATCGGAGCGCGCCATCTGCGCCCAACGTACACGTCGTGCGCCAGAGCGCATATTGACGCTCTTCACACTGTCGGTGCGGTCGGCGCCGTCGGCACCGACCGCACCGATGCGAACTATGAAAGCAGCCTAAGCCGGAATGTCATTTTATCCTCATAAAGCACCATTTTAGCGCCGCTTGGGTACCATACACCTTTCATCCCAATTATTGCAAAGAGTTACTCAGAAAGCTAATGATGATTTCCTTCGTTAGTACATCACCGATTTCCCAGGGCGGCTGGCACAATTAGGCGCCCACCTCCTAGCAAAGTTCGTATGCGAATAATGCCCCGGAAATCGACAGTTGATCGATATATGTTTCTTGCTCTTTTGTTGCCTGTATCACAGGGTTCGCTCTTCAGATGAAAAGGCTAGGAACATGTTTCTGTGGTTCCTTTGTATATGCTCTAATCGAATATAGAAAATTATATTGCGTATGCAAAGATTATTTACCCGCCTAGACTAGTTGATTTGCCGAAAATGCAGTCGGATGTTTCATGCGGCATTCAGAAAAATGGCTGATTTTATCGCCAGGCACTGTAAGTTACATGTTTCATTCAAAGTAACGATCAGCTGCTGGCATGAAAGCGCAACGCATGTGCTTTAGACAAATGCTCGGCTCTGCTCAGTTCTACTAGAAACCTACTTTGACAGGTACGCCGGGTAAGCAGCGGAGCCAAGCTGGTGATATTTATAGCTTCATCTTTCTGCAACAACCATGTGCTCATGTTATGGTGAATACCTAATGAGAGTGATAAGTGGGAAGTTCACTGTGATATTCTGTTATTCTCGAGACCCTCATAGCTCGTCAATGCCCATTAACATCATTTTCGGAAATCGACATAACCTAGTGGCCGAATAAGCTTGGAATAAGTAATACGATTAATTGGCTTCTTACCTACCCATAAGTTGTAAATAACGGCCATAACAACGACCTTGTACTTTTGTGTGATGTGTGCCCGTCCGGCTTCTCCTAAACATGTCTCCATTTGGTAGTGGAAATTCACGTTACTTATGCTACAAATGTTTCCGTAATTAGAAACTAGAAAACAAAACTCGACAGACAAGAAGATTCTGTGTTTCTGTTATGACAGCATGCGGCGTCCACGGTGACTTAAGTACGTGACATTTTCGATTTCTATAACGATAAGGTACATTAGGAGTACAATTACCTGTGTGAATTTGCTTTGAAGTCAACTTGGGTCACTGAGGTCTGGTCGTTCTTGCCATACTGACTCGGAATCGTACACTCAAGCCTACCTTACATCGCTCCTTGTGCGAACGATGATAGTTTTGGCTCTCAGATGGAGCTTAACACCGTTATACTAACTACAGGGGGGGGGGGGGGCCAATAAAAAAAAAGACATTTTGCCTCCACTTCCAGATGGATTTAAGCACATTTTACTCAACTCAGACCGAACGGTTCCAACTTATTATTAAAGAGTGCATTCCATTCTATAAGAAAATCTTCATAGTGGCCACGTACGTGGACGGCATCAGAAGAATTAGCCCTGGAAACATGGTGCACTGGTCGATCTCAATGGGGTCTTCGAAGGATCGTGTACCATAACGACCCTTACTGGAAAGCTAGTTCCGAGGGGATTTGCACAGTGGTAGCTAATGCCTCTAGAAAACTATCCAACATTAAATCGATTCACGAAATTGCGTAAGAGCTTCAGGCTGAAGCTCTTACGGTAGACCTCCTTGAGCCTGACGACGGTGACAGATGACGTCATATTCTGAAGACGGTGAGGGCAGTGAAGGAGAGCCTGCGTACACTAATAGAGGAACACTTAGGGAATACTCTGCTGAGGAACTCCCGTCAACGACAGCAATCTCTGCGAAGAAAAAAGAGCCGAAGTCCGACATAGGCAAAATGTCTTTTTTTTTGGCCCCCCCCCTGTATATACCGTATACATTCGTATGATCAAGATTTCCGCTATGCACGATTGGAGCCGTGGTCGTGCTTGTATGAAGTCTCCTGCTTCTTTAAATTTCAACGATCGTCCGATTACTTTGGTGTAAGGTGCAGCTAAACGAAATGAATTTGTTGCACTGATAGAGCGAACTCGTGCTTTCAAGAACAAGTTCTTCGTAATTGATCTTCAAAATAACGGTTTCACTCACGTTATGAGTTCCTCTACGTTGGTGATCCCTACAATAAGTGTAATTGGAAACGCAGCCATCGTATATGCGACCGTAGTGTCAAGGTAAGTTGTTCTCGAAATACTTGGAGGCTCTTTTCCTCTTTCTCTTCCCCAGAGGAAGTAATCCTCTTTTCACAAACAGCTCTCGATGAGAACGGCGAAAAGATTTTGACTAAGAAACATGTTATTGGATCCAGGGTCAACCGTCCGTTGGACAAAGTCCAACGCGACGACGAGAGTAATGCCGAGAGTGAACGTACGCACGGAGACACAGACGGCTCGCGGGTGGCGAGAGTGAATGCCGGCGCGGAGAGCGGTCAACATCGGTCCAACGTCGCTCCAATATCGGTCCAACGTAACGGTTGACCCTGATTGGATCTCGAAAAGGAATCTAAAGGCAAGCCCAAATAGTAGGCCCAGTAGCAGGAACCATGCGGCAGTTGAACTTGTTGGATCTGTACCTGCAAAGGTTGTGCTAGCTTCCTCCCACAGTATGTATATGCGATCAGGGCGCCTAGTCTTCCAACCATCAACTTCCATTGCAGCCCTCGCCATCCACCGCGACTGATTTAGAGATCAGCGTGCTCCTCGCATATTATGGCTTCCCTCGGCTCTGTCTTTCCGTCGTACCTCCGCCAACCTTACAGGATGTTTAGGCGCTCAATTTTAGCAATTTCGATGGTTTCTCTTGCCCTATTTTGCACCTTCGGTTCACTCCGCAGCCAACCATCATTATGAACTGCTCCTGTACACTAGTCATAGCCTGGGCTTGCCTTTAACCAAAGCACGTTTCCTTCCGGCACAGTGGTCTTTCACGTGTGCTGGTAGAAGTTCAATGTTTGAAAGGAAGCCGGGATAAAACTGGTGTGTAACATCGCTCGGTATTCGGAGAGAGTAGCGATAGTTGCAAGCAGGGTGAATATCGCTCGAGGATTCCTCAACGGCACGTCGAGGATTTTCGCCTGATCAGTTACGTTCTCCCGCGCGGACATTCACACTCGCCATGCGCGAGCCGTCTGTGCTCTCCGCGCGTACGTTCACTCTCGGCACTACTCTCGCACAGTAGAGAGCCATGGTCAAGGAATTCCTCGACCGCTATTCACCCTGGCGGCAAGTAGGTAACGAGTAGAGCCCTAACCGCGCATTTGTACGACGTAGGCGGCACAACTTTGTTTGTTACGGTCCCAATAGTTCACTACCACCATGGTTCTTTGTAGTGGGCCTAATCTCTAGGCTTGCTTTCAGGCTTGGAGCGCGTCGAAGGCAGAATATACGATGAAAGGGCAGCCTGTTAGAAGTCAAGAAGATGTGGTCAGTAATACACCAATTGAGAAAAAAAAATAAGAAAAGTGGAATTAAAACCCGAAAAATGGGATTCTTTCTTTGCCCATTGACTTCTGCATTGATGGGACTCTCATCAATGCTGCCCCCTCAATTACTCGACTTCCGACCTTATCGTGGAAATCTTCAACCACTCTGCGATAATGTCGGCCAGCGGTGGCCGACAGTAAGATGTTCACTCCGAACAAAATAGTCATCGACTGGCTTCGGAAAAAATTCAGCGTGCAATTTACGTGTTTTTTTTTGTGAAAAGTCATCATGCCTACATCCATCTGCGTCACCCCGGTGAGGCTCTTCGTTTTGCAATGTTATTGAAAAAGGGATCTTTAATGTCAAAATTCGGCCTTGCACACTTAATATGTCAGGAAGTCTCTTCTATCGGGTCGTTAATTGCCGCAATCACGGACATGACATGAACTGTTGTCGTTTTCAAAACTTACATAAGAACCTTATTCAATCCCTAGTCGAGAGAGTGGCATTCATTTGTGGCACAAGCGCCAGTTAGCGCATATTTGGGACTGGCACCAACCGATATCAATTTGGCGCTGGCGCCAAAAACGAGTGTCATATTTGTAATGAGGCAGAATAACCCTTGCATTTACCTTTCACCGTGCTGGTCCGAACGGGCGGTTTTTAAAAAAAACGCGAGCAGTAGCAAATCTTTAGTACATTCACGCAGCCCAAATTGATGGTATGGATGCAGGCTCGTAGGACGATGGCAGCTAATACGGCATACCAGCTAATGACCACTTGCCAATCGTTTATCTCGTAATTTTTAGATATTTTTTGACATCCATGTAATATCTATGAACTAATATAGTATAACTCTAAACCAAGGTCTACTTGATAACGTACACTGTTATTCTTCTTAAGGTCACTACGAAATCCCTGCAATATTTTCATCGCATTGATCGCTTCTGGTGACGTCTTGCTGATGCTCTCCTTTTTCACCACAATTGTTACATACGAACTGTGAGTGTTTTGATTTCATCAACATGCCATCTCTTCACCATTTTAGACTTCTTCAGGCCTCCTCAAATGTGGGATTGACTTTCCCTTGTGCCAAGCTCAGGGACGCGTTTGAATCAGGAAATGGGGGAAAAGGTGGTGTCTTTAGCGCAGGACCAACGCTGGATCAACTAGAAATCATCAAGCCATAGCAAAGTAGTACTTATTTTCACGAGTTTGGCCGGTGAATGAATGCGCGTTGCTCTCAGATTTGGTATTGTTACTTTAAAGCGCTCCAAATTGGATGCTCTACAGCCAAAAATATTATCTTAGAGGAATTCCGACCTTATAAGATCAAAACTACGTGCAGTGCATTTTGATGATTTGGATGGTTTGACTTCCCGAATTCATAAGAGAGGGATTAGATCCAGTGGCTTTTCAGAATAGGTCAAGTACCTGATAGAAATGACAAGTGTCGTGGTTTTCTTAGAGGCTCAATGTTTCTGAGAAACTGAGAAACGATATCTGGAAATGTTATTATTACTCGATGGTTGCAAAAAAGTTCAAGAAAACATGGCCTGGGATCTGGAAGGAACATCAATAATGCAATATTTGTTGAATCATGGGCTTTAAATGAAGCTTTGAAGATTACCAAAAAAAACCGCTCTCAAGATCTTTTCGCGATACAAAACTGCTAGAGAATGGCTTTTTAAGAATGCTATGATAACTCGATGGTTGAGTTCCTGCATGACAAAAAGAAAGAAACAACGGCAATGTTCTGGTGAAGTGAACTTTGAGAACAGCTCAATCACATATTAAAAAGTGAAAACCTCTACTCATTGTCGATATTTACGAAAATCATGCGAATCTCATGCACAACAGCACACCCTTTTTTACAGGGACTTGCTTACCTGCTTTGAAGCGAAGCAGATAGTGCTAGAGAATAGTAAAATGCAGCAGAATGATCCAAATAATAGTAGAAATCAACGAGTACAAGTCAGCTGATCACTGCGATCACTATCAAATTTGTGTAGTCTGTCACTTCTGTGGCCCCGCTTACCCTATCTCGCGGATGTATATTGTAACGCCTGCAATAAGCTGCGCACTGTTAAAAAGCAGTGGCTCACTACGGTCGCGCTTCGACGTTTGAGAGGAGGCTAGTGTGCACTGATGCTAGGCGCGACCTAATAGCGAGTCTACTTCACTGGTGCGCTCTCCAATTTTTTCAAATGCCCTACTCATTGAGAGTACTAACGAGATCCCAATAAGAGAGGGCGTGGTCGTAGAAATGTCGGAATTGTTAGCGCGCTAGGTTGGCTCTGTTTCCTTGGCCAACTGTGTGTCGAAATATTTGACGAAGGTCGTGTTTTCATCTGGTTGGAGGGTAAAGGTACCGTATCTGCTACCATCAAAAGTGAAAATTTTTTCGATAGTCTGCTCGAGGGAGCATGGAAGCCGCGACTTGCGCTGAATTCCGTTAAATGTCGAGCGCACGGCGCGCTCCTGAGGAGTTTTGGAGTTCCAATTCTTTTGGATTAGATAATATGACCCATGTGGTTGTTGGTATACAATTCATAAGGCTACACGTAAATAAGATGTTTTCAGAACAAATGATCATCGAATTCGGCAAGATCTTTGCGTTTACATTCACATTGTCCCCGTCTTCGGCTCGTGCTTCTCAACAATACTTGTTCTCAATTTGGCTATAGACCGACTTCTGTCGCTAACAGCTTTTTAGTGAGTTTCCTTTACGTTTTTTGGGAACATCGATTTATTAGGGATCCCCTATTCGTTCTTCATTTCGTATCCACGTTTCAACTGTACCACGTCCCAGAAACATAAACAGAAAGTCAAATAAAACGAGAAGCCATGTTTTGTTTCTCCATCCGTAACCCAGATACGCGTGCTGGGCAGGAGAAGAACAAATTCAACTCTCACGTTAGAACAATTAGAATCGGACAACTTCGTCCCTAAAGGGGATCTTCGAAGCCCCCGTCCCCCACCCTTCAACCAACCACTACCTATTTCTTCAGAATTGAGTCTTTCCAAAAGTAATGGAAACCTTCCATCAAATTTTCAGAAATATTTTATTCGAATACCAACGGCAGACCACAGTGTACATTATCATAACCTACAATTGTTTAGCCTTCCTACTAGGGAACTTTCAAATTTCCTCTCAGGGAACTGCTAGCCTCGTTTAAAATAATTCTACTACCACTCAGACCCCATCCACAGAATCACAAATTTGCCGCTCATAATGTTCTCTGAGCTCCGTGGAAATGGTAGTCTAATAGTGCGAATGTTCGTCGATTATGAATGATATGATTTGCTTTGCCTTTCAATTTCGTTTACACTTGCGAAGTCATATCTGTTGCACGTGGCCGAAAGATGAGGCCGGGGTTGATGTGGCTTCACTGGACGTAAGCAAACCAGCCCTTTTGGCACATCGGCTGGGACCGTATGCTGAATGTTGGGGAGGGGATGGGGTCCCCGAC
>MU872113.1:11690-23589 GCA_036418205.1 Ostertagia ostertagi | reverse complement strand
TCCGTTTAGGACCGACTTCAATAAAGTCTCTCCAAATGTGCTCTGCTGGAATCTTCAGAATTAGCTTTGACGTCCTGTTTCCGCTGAATCTCTATCGTCTTCAGCACTTTCCTTTTCCCACTCAGTTCTTCAAGCTGCAATGTATTCATGTGCGTTGTAGCCTATAGCGGGTAGGTCGCCTGTGGGAAGAACATCTCCATAGGACAGCATATCCTGTCCAGTACGTCTTTAGCCTCCATGCGGAGACAACTCTGTACGGGCTACCGTTTGGAATGTCTTTTCGGAAAGACTTCGCAAGGATGACCCTCCGAATCCGTTCTTAACTCAGTCTCCGTGAACCTTGAAGCGTGTGCCGCTGCGGCCCGCTGAGCGGATCCTATGTAGAAACTTCTTGCCTTGGTGCAGTGCATGTTTTACCAACAAATCGCATACCAGTGTCCACTCATGCACATCGAAAACGTGCACCAAACATGTGTTGAACATGGCACTAGCACCGGCTTCCGACTTCGCAGCCAGCCTGGAACTAGTGACGTTGGATCACTTATCACATGAATTCAAAGTAGCTCCTACCATTCCTGAAGTCGTTGCCCAACCACTTCACCAGATGCCATCCATCATAATAATAAGGAAAGGCACCAAGCTCAGATCCCGTTTCTCGGAGCATAGCTCCTAACGAACGGGTGCGGTCTGCCGTAAAAGACGAAATTCGGAATTCGCATACAACCACCCACCGCAACAGGCTTTTCATACTCATATTACATATTATCATACTCATATCATATACATATTATATGCCATTATTTTATGAAGGTGGAAGAACGGGACGCGGCGAAGAAAAAATTTTAGAGGGGAATAACTTTCTTGGGACGTATTTTTTTGACTTGTTGAGGTAGATTTTGACTGTGCCTGAGGTGCGCTTTCAGAAAACTACAAGGATTGCCTAACTCTCCGGAAAGTACTTCTGTTAGAAGTGGAAAACCCAAAATTCTAAGAAGGCGCACCTTCAACTTTGAAGGCCCATAAAATCTTTCGTATGCGACATTTTGGAAATCTGTAAAAAGTTTCAGAAACTTCAAATATTTCTCTAACAAAACAGTATAAAAAGTTTAGTGATTGTCCCCTTTTTCAAAAAATTGTCCCGTTCGAACATTTTCCGTGCAAAAGCGAGTTTTTGGTAGGGATGCACTCAACTGTGCTTTACTCCTCAAGGAAAACAAAGAAAACAAAAACAAAACAAAGAATCCCGGGTTCAAGCTTCCAAACAAGACTCACATTGAGGCTGTCCTCGTTGGAGGTTTCAGCAATAGTTGACAGTTTCTGAAAACATACGTTCAAGGTTTAGTGACCACACTTTTCGTCTTCTGAAACCATTTGACATGACAGAAGTTTTACTCACTACTCTTAGTTTTGTTTATTTTGCTAAGAGTTTACGCGAGGTTCACTTTTGGAGTGAATCGCTCGTCTCACTACCATGACAAAGAATCCCGGACTCAAGCTTCCAAACAAGACTCACGTCAAAATCCATTCTTGCAACTTAGAGCCTTGCTAATTTCCTGAAAACATAGGCTTAAGTTTGGTGACCATACTTTTTTTTCTTCTGAAACCAATTGACATGACAAGCTTTACTTACTACTGTTAATTTGACTCACTAAGAGCTTACTCCAGGTTGCGCTGTGATTTTGAAGGCGGGAGTTTCAAGCCTTCAGCAATAATGACTTCTTTGAAAATGATTTTTTGTGATAGGTATCATAGCAACGAAATGAATCGGGCTATCCCATGAGAGCAGATTTTTTTGAGAAAATACTGAATCATAAGAATTTTACTTCTGAAAGCTTTTTTTCCTATTGATAAGTTAATCGACTCAAGCCGCCGCACTTCCTTGCCTTCATCTGGTCTACAGACATATAGAAGGGTCTCGATGATATTAATGGGAAAGGATGACAGGTCGAAGTGGCCGTAGGCAATAGGACATACACTGGTGTATGTGTTCCCAACGCTAATCTCGATTCAGCTTTCCAAGTCTCTCGAAAGATTTTCTGAACGGAGTTATGAAGCAAGTAGTGCAGCGGTAGTAGTCCGGGTTCACGTGCGAGACGTCGTAGGATCGATTCCCTGGCGGGTTCTCTTTTTTGCCTTCGCTGCAAAATGGAAAAAGGCTCCCAATTACGTCACTCGATCAACACTTGCCTATAATTACCCAAGCGAAGAGTTCACGAAGAGTTTCTAACACCCAGAACTCTCGCCAAATCTTTTTGCAGTAAACAAATGATTTTCTGTTCCGGAAATAAAAATACCTCTTGGGGCAAGTTTTATCCACGCTACAAAGCCGTCCCGCACCGTAGATTTTCAAAATTAGGAGCGGTATTGGGCGCTCATGTCCTTGGGGGGAATATTTATGAACAAGAATTCTAATAGAAATAATTCTAATAGAAATATGAACAATAATTCTAATAGGAAAGTCCTGAACCACACTCACCTTATAAGTTTCAGGACTGAGCTTGAAACGCTCAAACGTGCCCCCACTCCCCATTAAGAAGAAACATAAGAATGATCTGGCAATGAAGCCGTCGGTGCGTTGAAATTCACATGTTAGCCATGTGTAGACGTGTTGGGGCATTCTGAACCTGCACTAAACATGTATCGGCCTGTATTAGACATGTGTCACCATGTATTAGAGCAATTCATATGAACTCAGCGGCAACATTATCACTATCTCGCCGAGAGGGCGCAGACAAACATAATTTCGCACAGAGGGCCGAATTCTTCTCAATGAGGTGAGAGCTACATCTCCTAGACGATTATAATCAAACCAGTTGGCGCCGCACGCATTGCGCGCGCAACACAGATCTGGCGAATTTTGATGGTGCGACGAAAAATTTCAAATTTGGCTTGATACAATACGAATATCTGAATTCTCCGCTAAATTCTATGCGCTCTTTCTTCGTCAACCATTATCCTATTTTTCTCGGTCCTCGGCCCGGACAATAAATCTCGTGGCGAACTCCGTCTACTTCGGTGCGTGCCCTGCCGACCAATAGCATTTGGCTCCCTTCTTTTCGCCGACCTCTACCCCCTTTTTCACCGGTCTCTGGGACCTCTTGGAACCAAATTACGACACTTTTGGCAAACTCCGCCCACTTAGGTGCGTGCTCTACCCAGTGATAGCAGTTGAGCTCTTTTCCCTCACCAACCTCTAACCCCGTTTTCCCCTATCTCTAGGACCTCTTGCAACCGAATTGCGATACTTTTGGCAAACTCCGCCCACTTGGGTGCGTGCTCTACCCACTAATAGCATTTGACCTCCTTTCCTTCGCCGACCTCTACTCCCTTTTTCCCAGCCTCCTGGACTTCTTGGGGCCGAGTTATGAATTTTCGTCGCAAACTCCGCCCACTTTGGTCATGTCCCTCCCACCATTGACAGCTGGCCTCCACTCCTCCACCCACCTCCATCCACCTTTTCCGCGGCCTCAGGGACTTCTTGGAGCCAAGTCATGAATTTTCGTCGCAAACTCCGCCCACTTTGGCCAAGCCCCGCCTACCACTGGCCTTTGACCTCCACTTTCCCACCCAACTATATCTTCTTTTTTCCCCACTCTCCGGGACCTTCTGGAACAGAGTTCTGAATTTTCGTCGCAAACTCCACCCACTTTGGTCAAGCCCCGCCCACCGATGACAGCTGGCCTCCACTCCTCCACCCACCTCTATCCACCTTTTCCCCAGCCTCCGGGACTTCTTGGAGCCGAGTTATAATTTTCGTCGCAAACTCCGCCCACTTTGGTCAAGCCCCGCCCACCATTGACAGCTGGCCTCCACTCCTCCACCCACCTCTATCCACCTTTTTCCGGCTCTTTAGGACTTCCCCGACCCGAATTATGAGGGCTTGTAGAAAATGCTGTACACTTCAGAGCGCGCCCCGCCCATTCTGGGCGGGCCTCCGCCCACGTCATGTATGCGGGAAACACCTTAGACATTGCTCCCTTACACCAATTGTTTTCTGCTCTGTAGGCTTTCTCCCAACCGAGTTATGAAATTTTTCATAAAGCACTGCTTTTTTAGAAGAACTAATTCGATGTGACTTACCAATGCACACCTTTACCCACTTTTTGGCCCAGTTTCGAGGTCGTTTTGTCACTGAAATCGAAATCTTGGTCTTTGGTACAATTCATTTCGACGCACGCCACGCCCTCTGTGGGCGGGGCTCCGCTTAGCTGATGTGTGTTTTGTATTACGTGAGACCCTGCCCACCCATCCCACACTTGACCCGGTCCCTCCAGGCGGATCCCGAGGAGCTAGGGAATTTCGTGACAGACATACAGAACGACAGACAGACAGAGGACAGACAGAACGACAGACGAAGCGCTTTATAGTAAGTAGGATAAAACGCTTTATCTCGGTTTTGAGTGCTTTGTTTAAAATGTCCCCCCAAGGACATGAGCGCCCGGTATTGTATAGGAAAGCCAACTCCGATGTTCGAAAAAATCAACCTACCCTCCCCTACGTCGAGGTGTTAACTTGACGAAAATGATAACAGGGAAAAAAGCAAAGGATCCTTTTCATTTCTTTCGCGATCTCATCCTCGTCCGTGATATGTAAACAATCTCAAAGTTAATGATCTCAATGTTAATGAATGAGTTAATGATAAACACATCGAAAAGCAAGTTAGGGTTGACCAATGATGAAGGAAAGTGATATGGCACAAAGCGAGGCAATGTTGCGCACTGTCGCGTACTGCCGCCTACTGTCGACAATGTCGTGCTTTGTCGCCTACTGTCCGGCGCGCCCGGCTCCACTGTCGCGCTTTCGCCGCTCCCTGTCGCCTACTGTCGCGCGTTGTCGCCCACTGTCGCTCACTTTCGCCATCTGTCGCCGAGGCTGGGATTCCGTTAGGCAATGGGACATGGATCGGCACAACAGACGTTTCGCTTAGGTTGCGACGACGCTATTGGTGCTGGATGCGTACAAGAGTCCCCCTGAGATCGCCGCGCTACGCGAAGTTAAGGAACAGGCGCCAGCGCGACGGCTACCGGCCCTTACAAGTTATACTAGAGAGGCGGGTCCTAAACTTATCCAATTGCCATGTTCACAAACTGCAAAAACGCTGGCGACGTCGCGCGCGGTGACCTAGCCATAGCGCGGCGGTAGGGGGGACTCTTGACCGTCCTCCATTGATGCTGCACCCTATGCAAAGACCTACTGAAGAAGAGGGACTTACCGCGAAATGCAGAAGATCGAAGAACCTACCCCTCTCTATGACGGGGTGTTTGCTTGATGATAATAGAAACGAAGAAAAACACAATCTTGTTTTTTATTTTCTCGCGTTATCACCTTCATGGGTGGTGTATGAATGAATATGTAGCAGTGTAGAAGAAATTCATAACGCGCCTTCCTGCCGCGATGCAGCGCTATAATTTGAATATGATATAGGGTGTGTGGGTAGGGAACATATTTGGTGGGGGTCACGAAGTGATAACGACTGATAAGATCTGATAATAGGCGCTGAAAAGCAAATCAAACGAAATTCACTGCGCATGTCCCAGTAGCAGAGAGGCGTTGGTTCTGATAGGGGATGTAGAGGGTGGGATGGGGACATATTTGGTGGGGGTCACGAAGTGATAACGACTGATAAGATCTGATAATAGGCGCTGAAAAGCAAATCAAACGAAATTCACTGCGCATGTCCCAGCAGCAGAGAGGCGTTGGTTCTGATAGGGGATGTAGAGGGTGGGATGGGGCATATTGGTGGGGGTCACGAAGTGATAACGACTGATAAGATCTGATAATAGGCGCTGAAAAGCAAATCAAACGAAATTCACTGCGCATGTCCCAGCAGCAGAGAGGCGTTGGTTCTGATAGGGGATGTAGAGGGTGGGATGGGGACATGTTTGGTAGGGGTCACGAATTGATAACGATTGTAAGATCTGATAATATGCGCTGAAACTCAAATCAAACGAAATTTGCTGTGGGTGTCCCAGCACCAAAAAGGCGTTGGTTCTGACAGGGGATGTAGAGGGTGGGATGGGAGCATATTTGGTGGGGGTCACGAAGTGATAACGACCTATAAGATCTGATTACGATAACAATATTTATAATGATAATATAATAATAACAGCATTTCAATAGTGTAGGTGCCTCTGGTTTACAATCATCTGATATGATATGGGTTTGGAAAATACGAGATATCTCACATTCCCTTTGCTAGAATATTCTGTTTCTAAACGAAGCCGTCTTCGATGTACTGAAGGATCAAGACACCTTTGCAAACTTTGTATAGAATAGTGGCCCTAGCGTACAATCAATTGATGAATCTCGCCGACGGGTTGAAACTGGCGAAAGTTATAGGTTTGGAGAATGCCAGAGTTCTTACATTTTCAACAAGAGATTTTCCAACCGATGCTGTCTCCGATGTACTGAACGAATCAGGACACCTTACCAGAATTTTTATACCATAGAGGCCCTAGTGTACAACCAAGTGAAGAATCTCGCCGGTGGGTTGAAAGGAGGAAGTTATGGGTTTGGAAAATGCGAGATATCTTACATTCCTTTGCTAGAATATTCGATTTCTAAACGAAGCTGTCTCCGATGTACTGAACGAATCAATACTGATTGTGACGAGTTCTTCTTCGGCCCCGCTTTCGAGGAAGCGATTATGATAAAGGGGACGCGTCGCGAGTATGTGAGCCACACAAAGCAGGAGCTTGGCTTCCAGGGAAGCGAGAGCGCTTTCACGACGCAAGATGCGCTGATGATGAGCGGTCCTTGGAAATCACCGCGCCCGCAAGCGCTCCACCCACTGGTTTAGTGAGTGACTTTAGCGAGTTGTGTCGCCAGCAGCGTCACATCCCGCTAAACGCTATCTGGAGCAGGGTGAATATCGTTCGAGGAAATCCTCGACAGGGGGTCGGTGTAGTCGCTTCATAACAGCATCTTGTTCTGGGTTCAGGAAAGCGTCAGTAAGGAGGCAGGCCTGCATCGGACCGTTTCCGCGGTAGAAAACCCATCTTTTCCAGGTAATTTCGACTAACGAAGGTGATCACTGTATACTATCCTTGTAATTAGCCTAGCCCACATTTCGCTGGATACTTAGAATCAGGGAATCGCCGAATGGTCGGACACATCTTCATCCATGACAATGCTTCCACTATTTCTGACTGTTAAACTCTGGTAGCTAGAATCAGGTTTCCTGTTGATAGAACACTTCACAGGGTCCACAACATCATTTTAGGAAGACAGAAATCCCACTCGTCGCTGAGGACAAAGTTTTACCTCTCGCCTTCGGTCCATGTTAGCCGTTAGTGTGCGGAAGCCAGTTGGGCCATCCTGCTCTTGAAGCCCAACAATGGCTTCTTGTTGGGACATCATCCGTAATATTCACCAGGTCGCGGCCGATGTTGGGCTGCACTTGGACTTTCATATGATTAGGAAAAAACCAGAAAAAATCGTCTCTTAGTTGGGGATGTCGGGGGTACGGGACGTGCCAACCACCCTTCGAAGTATTTGAGGAGGCCAATTTTCTTGTGAGGATACTTTTTGTGAATGATCATTCTTCTTATGCTTACTCGACTCCAATAACGCTAGAAACATTCGATAATATTGCTTCCGTAGAGACTGAACTACTAAGAAACAATTTCAATTTCGTATTCCGGATTGTAGGGTTTAAAAAAGGACCTCCCATGGAAAAACTGCTTCCTTTGCATATGAATTCATTTTGAAATTACACATTGCTCAATGGTTGAACTAAAATTAACAGAAACAAGTAAACATTGAAGAGTAGGAATCATAATGATAAGGGAAACAAAAAGTTTCCAAACTTTTGACGCGCCATTACTTGAAAAAATCTTATTTCTCAAATATGATTATAGTTTTTGGAAATTATTCTTCCCATCGTATTCTGAACTTGATTTTGTATGTAATATCTAAATTTGAGACAATTTCGTTATGTG
The DNA here is from genome assembly GCA_036418205.1 of Ostertagia ostertagi. Lineage (NCBI taxonomy): Eukaryota > Metazoa > Nematoda > Chromadorea > Rhabditida > Trichostrongylidae > Ostertagia > Ostertagia ostertagi. The sequence goes on along the minus strand of MU872113.1, from coordinate 15,649 downwards.
TCGGCCGCGCTAGATCAAAAATAAAAAAGTTTCCAAACTTTTGACCGCTACTGTATACTGTTCCACCCATACGCGTGGCTAGATAACGCTGCAACTGCAGAAAAGAAGTGGTGGATCTATGTAATCAAATGGGTAACACCAGTTTCAGGACCAGATAGAAGGGGCTGAAAACTGCAAATAAAGCAGGATCCTTTGGTCCACGTGCAGTAGCGCTCAAAAGTCGTCGGTGGATTACTTTTTCGACTAACTGTTTTACTTTTTTTCCTGCCGAACCAAGTCAGTGTAGAATGTGTCATGTCAACCTTGAATCCACGTTTAGGCCTCTGAGGACGACGATTTTGTCGAAACGACAAGGCCGATCAAATAAACGTTCCACCTATCAACCTCGTATGGCACATGAAAAATGCACAAAGCAAGAACAAATCAGCTCAATTTTTAACATGTCCTGGAGCCAAACCTTCCTCACTAAACAAGTGTATTACTATTGATGGGAGAGAAAAAAATAGAATAAACTAGAATTTCTCAAGTATGACCAATTCCAAGTAAATTTTAATTATTGTAGAAAGCTTACAATTCAACAAAACAATCGACCGCATAATAGAAAACGTTGAGCAGATTCAATACTTTCTTGATAACCTTCTGGAGTTGTTAAAACCTCGACAAGGTCTAAGTGTGGAATCAATCACTGATTGCACTGTCTATTGGGACAACCTCCTCAAATTTTCCTCAAGTTTGACGAGTTCCTCCGTACTCCTCGCAGTTTTTCCTGCAAAGGTTTTTTTACCTTCTTTCATAGTGTTTCGATGACGCTCAGGACATGTGGCTGAATTGGTCCCTCCGTTGAAAGCACGCCATGCTGGCGAAACCACTCCTTCACAGTGGAGGTGCGATGCTTTTGGTCGCTCCATTGCTAGAAGACAAAGACATTAGCGTGCAGTTGCCATAGAGTGGATACACAACACCTTCTAGAACCTAATGCATACTTCATCCTTCACCATTTCGCGAACCTGTGAATGTCTTACTGTGAAGTGGTAGAAAGTAGGCCGTAGAAGCAGCTGTACCGCTCCATAGGATTGGAGAAGTGGTGAAGGCACACCTATGCATTCAAGTTCTAAAAGGTGTTGTGTAGCCACAAGTATGACATTGCATCGAACTGACTTCGTCTTCTAGCAATAGAGCGATCCAAAGCATCGAACCTCAACTGTGCAAGAGCGCTCTCGACAGCATGGCGTGCTTGAGGGAGGGACAACTTCAGCTGCATACCCTGAGCGTCATCGAGACACTATAGAGGGATACGAGGAATTCCAGTTATAAACAAAGAGGCAAAGAAATGGACAGCAGACTAGTCAAATTCGAAGAAACGTGGAGGGAGTTGCCCAGATTGACACCGAATTCATTTACTGATTCCATACACAGCACTGTTAGTGTTTTAGCCATTAGAAGTCCGGATTGTAATCCTTTTGCAATAAATAAACATCTACTTGGAAATTTGGTCATACTCGAGAATTTCTAGTGAAACGATTTTTTCTTTCTAAATTCTTTCTCCCATTCGACAGTAATACACTTTTTTAGTGAAGGAGGTTTGCCTCTAAAACATATTGAAAATTGAACTGATGACTCCGATTCAGCAGAAATAAAGTGACAGTCGAGGACGTGTTCCACCGACCACTTTTGAGCGCTACAGTATGTTAAGCTGTTCATCAAAGATCATCCACTAGCAGCTTCTCTCATGGTCAGATCCTGCCTGATAGCATGTCAGGTATCACGAAAACTGGTGAGGATATTCCATGTAACACGTCTGGAAGACAGCAATGTATGTCCGCTCCACGACAAGCGGGACGGCGTGTTTCGAAAATGGCCGGACTCTAAATCCCCACGCTCGGGCAAACGTTCCACTGTAGTACGTGCTGGAGGTCAGGGAGAGCTTATCCTTGAATTGAATGCGCTTCCGTGCACTTCAGACAGTATGACATGGACGCTGAGGAAGGGAGCGTCTGATGGGAGTTGCACACTTACCAAGATTTAAGCCATGTCTAGGCATTTGATAGTGACGAAACGTTTCAAATTATGGCCATAGCAACTAAACAAATAAAGTTGAGAACTTCGCGGCACAAGTATAGAAACACACAAGCAGCAGCGAGTTATGCTGAGATTTCGTGATGGGAGGATTTGGAGTCAGGGTCAACCGTCCCTTCGTTTCAATTCCAGAAATCTTACGAGCACCTCTCTTAGGGACTTGATGAGACCCTCACCACCGCAATCAGCTTTGAAGGATCCCGCCATACGACCTCTTCACCCCTGACTGACCACTGCCCTCATCGTCATGACTGTTTCTATAGCATTTGATTGGAAATGATCCTCTCCCACACAACCACGACCCCTTCAACTTCCACAAATTCGCGAAACAAATTACTACCCCCTCCCTACGCCTAATTGCCATGGTGTAAAATGGAAACCTTCAACTTACTTGTTTTTTTTTCTGACTAGTATATTGGTTCTAATAGACACAAGTTCTCAACAAATGGGCCCTCCTGATATCAGTTCTGAATGAAAAGACAAAGGAATTTTGGAGGAATTTTTGTTAACCTATCCTTGGAGGAAGGATAGCATGTGATCGTGAACTTGTTACATTACCCCCTCGCCCCAAATCTCTTATTTTTCACCAAACATCACTGTCTCGCCAAGAGGGCGCAGACACGCCGTGTGCCGCGGCCGGCGACTGGCCCCGCCTCCATCTCCAAATGCTATGATTTTTGTAAGGCCGATGTCATAGTTTGCGAATCGAGCGATTCGCTAGCGAATCGCTGGATCCGAGCGTTGCGCCAGCGAATCGAACGTTGCACCAGCGAATCGAACTTTGCGCCAGCGAGTCGAACGATGTACCAGCGAGTCGAACTAGGTACCAGCGACTCAATAGTGGCGGGACCCAACGTTCAAAGGAAGCCCGCCACTTTCAAACAGTGTCACGTGACAGTGGACGCTGTTTGAAAGTGGCGGGACTTGACAGTGGACACTGTTTGAAAGTGGCGGGCTTCCTTTGAACGTTGGGTCCCGCCACTATTGAGTCGCTGGTACCTAGTTTCGACTCGCTGGCTGGTTCGATCGTTCGACTCGCTGGCGCAAAGTTCGATTCGCTGGTGCAACGTTCGATTCGCTGGCGCAACGCTCGGAACTATGACATCTGCCTAAAGGATACACGACAGATCAACACCACAAGGTAAGGAAGTGATGGAGGAACTGTATGGAAAGATTTTATTCGCCCATGGTTCGAGTGGAGGAGGTCCAAACACCGTTCATAGCCACAATTTAAAGGAAGATTCCACGATAGCAGCGAAGAAGGAAGAACTCACTGTGACGAGACAGGGGACGCCCTAAGCGTGCCGATCAACACACGAATCGCATGGGATATGCCTAGGCGATGTAACATGGTCTTCCCTTTGGCGCGATTGGCCAGGCCGGCCCACCGACTATCTAATCAAGTTACACGTGGCTAGTGGTTATATAGCAGAGAGAGCGTTAGTATTGAAGAGGGCGCAACGATGAGAGTCACATCAATGCGGAAATCAACGGTGCAAGGAAGGGCGCCCATTTCTCTGGTTTCGGAGCCGTTTCACATGGTTTTTACTTAATCCCGCTCCACTGATCCCGGGTGGTTAATTTTAGTTTGGAACTAGGTACTGGGTAGCGTAATTAGCGGATTACTGTAGAGTACGGTAGGTCACTTCGCCCATCTCCAAAATCGCCTGTGGGGTGACTCCACTTAATTGCTTGCGCTGAATGCTGACCTTGCTCGATAGCTCCAAAACAAGCAAAATAAAGTAAATGAAGTAATATTTCAAGGATTGGACTCCAGTTTCATAGCCGAAAAACATCTGAGTATGAAATGAAACTTCATTAATGTTGTAGAAATAACTGAAGGGAGTAAAACAAAGAATGCATGATACTCACTAGATACATAT
>MU872112.1:8808-19364 GCA_036418205.1 Ostertagia ostertagi | reverse complement strand
CTGGCCAATTTCCGGCCTAGTTGTCATATTCCGTCACTCACGTTGTTCTGCTTTCAGATCAAGTCCAGTCATCGAAATCCTGCCTTGCTCAAATCTACGAGCAGCGGAAAAAGCAACGACAGAGGTAAGCTCGAAGTTTCTGTGTGCCCTTTATGCCAACGTCAACGTGCCCTTCTCCCGCCTTCTAATCCCCCGTCAGATGACAACTAATCCCCGGCTATAATCCTAGTCGAAGCCACAGCAGACTTCTCTACTGAAATGAAGCCAGGGGCTTCTTTTCCCCGAGAGAACTTAGAAAAAAAGCTTCATTTCCTCATATCTTCACTGAAAACCTCTTCGGGATGCCCTTTACCCAGGGTCAACCGGTGCTCGGATTCCGGAAAACTGGCAACTCCCACTTAAAGGGGCCTCGAAACGACTTTCTACCACCACCTTGAAAGCGTCTCCCCAATACGGCAGCCATCTGGAAAGCCCGAATATGACCCCTCCCCCCGGCTTGGGAACAGCGGAGCTCATAGCTGACCCTGCCTCCACTTTCTTGTTCTTCACTCCCTGAAGATCTGCTTAGCTTCGGCGAGCCCGGAAAGCATTGGAACAAAAGGAAGCTTTTGAGAAAATCTCATAAAGTATTCTACGGCGCTATCGCAAGATACGGGGGCATTGTGGTGCAATGCACTTAGAAGAGCGTGAAGCATCTTTTCTTGTTAAAAAAGGTAGTATGTCTTAGATGGGGAAGGAGAGACGCCAGGGTGCGTGAGCGATTCTCATGTCCCCGAAGGTCCTGACCCTTTCTAGGCTCACTCCTGAAGAGTGCCCCCGTATCTTGCGATAGCCCTTTGTTGTATTTTTTGAGCCTATCTTCAAGGAGTTAATAGTCCTGCAACTTTCTTATCAGTCAGTTTTATCTGTTAGGCTTTCATAGCCGGACGATTTTCGAACTCCTCTACAAACCCCGACTTTCTAAAGGGTTTTTTGTGGGGAGTTCGAAATTGTACCAAACCAGAAGTAGCTAACCTTTACAGTTATGCAAAAACTGACTATTTAAATACTGAAAACCGGTTTTTTGAGTATTTTTGCTCGAGTATGATCTCTGTCTCAAAATGGAAATCAGTCACGACTCACTCATCCCATGACTCCATATGTTTATAATGTCGCTCTGTCGAAGCGCTCAGAAAAACGGCTAAGCCAGATGAATGGCCGTTGCTGGCTTGTTTTCCCCGCTAGACTCCAAATAGGCCTGATATCCGAGACTTTTTGGGCTATTCAGGCCTCGAAATAGGCCTGATAGCCGAGACTTTCTGGGCTATTCAGGCCTCGAAATAGGCCTGATAGCTGAGACTTTTTGGACTATTCAGGCCTGTCACCGCAAGCCACCGCAAACTCCGAACGAATTCCATCCCATAAACTCCCTTCATTAAAATGGAAACCATAAAATTAGTCATAATGACCAGATGCGCACCGCTTAAGTGGGCTATTAGACTGGCTCCAGTGCCCTTCCCCCGACCTGGAATCCATTAAACTTCTCCACCTTGAATAGAGACTCCATCTGGACTTCAGTTACCTGTAATCCTTTCTTGTTCAGATCTTTCATCTCCTCCACATCTGTCACATGTCTGAACCATTTCTCTATTTTACAATTTTGGAGGAAGATGAGTCCCTTTTCACCACCTACGACGAGTATTCTCGAATCTGAGACGAAGAACGACGAGCGTTTGGACGAGTTATCTCGCACCCAACAAACACCACCACTAAACTGAAGGCGTACGTGATTAGCGCGACGCCTGTCCTGACAATGTCTCCACATCGGTGACATCCACATATAGTACGAGTTTACAATTGTGCGGTTACCAGTCAGAAAGGGCAATTCACCGTATCTGGGTGAAGTTTCTCATGTCTTCTAAGTCATCTGTTGTTCTTACACAGAGTCTTTTATTCCGGGTTTTGTCTTTGAATATCTAACGGATTACTGTAGACTACTGTAGGCGCTCTGTAGATCACTTTCTTCTCGTTTACTGTACTTTTCTCGGTGTTCCTTCCAAGGAAATTCTTTTCGTGTCCTTTCCTCTTTACTCATCATCACCACGGGTTCAAATCTAGCAATCGTTGTTTCCTATATAATATTTGTATGTAACAAGTGCCACAATTGTGACTTTATTTATGTGAAAAAAGTAAAAAATTCAACATAATTTGGTTTTGGTTGACTAATTGGGTTTCGGAAATCGGAACACGGAAAACGTAAATCGTACAGAGCGGGTTCCGTAGATTCACCCCGCGGTTGGGTAACTAAAAACCCAGGGTAGGTAACTCCCATCTACTTGTGCTGACGTCACCTTACACCCGTGGGAAATGTATAAACCACTGATAAGAAAATGGAAGAGAATACGTCTAGTGTCCCACCAGTAAGGGGGGGGGGGGGTGCGACAGTTAATACCGCATGAAGTAATCCAATTTTCTCGCAAGGGAAGGAAGTTCCGAAGTGGGTGTAAAAGCGGAAGGAAATAGTTTACATACCCCGGGGATTTCCTGCCACTGCAAAAATTGGATTTCTTCAGGCGACGACAACTTTTGCGAGATACTGTACTTGAATAGGTCCATATACCCCCCCTACTGAATGGGACCCTACTTTTGGCCCTCCTAGAATCCGCTCACGTACGGTGAGCCACAAAAAAGTAGTTCCTGGTCCCGGATAGAGATCGCTTCGTCGCTTGGGATCTGGTCTATGATCCTGGTGCTAGTGCTCAAAACAAAGCAATTACTGCAAGGCGTGCAATTGTGTGTGTTGTGTGCAGTTGCGGTATTTAAATGGCACCCAGCAGGAACAATGAAGAAAACCAGTAAGCAGTCTGTGAACACTCGCAAACAAGAAAACCAGTGCATATGAATGATTGCCTCTGGCGGGCAAGGCGAGTTGAAAGCTGACGGCGTTGGGTTAAGAACAACTTGCACCGGAAGTTGCCCCAGGAACCAATTTTGGGCTGATTGTCGTTCCTGAATGGCTCTGTGTGCCATAGAAAATATCGCATTTGCATAATTTGAGGGTCTGTTTGAATAAGTTGGGGGGGGGGCGCATTTGGTGCAATAGTTCGTACGGCATACAGTAATCCCACAGGGAGGAGAAGGTCCCGGGCGAGTGCAAAGCGGAAACGTCCGGCGCTTCCTTCCACTGCAAAAGCTGAAATTACCAGAGTATCGCACAAATGACTCCTCTCCCCCCCCCCCAGCGGTTCTAGGCCCTAATTCGATTCTGGCGATGCTATGCTGCAGACATTCCAACAACAAAGTACTTAAAGATTTTGCTTGCGATGTATGCCCTCCAGGAGAAATCGAAGGTATAGGACGAGTTTTCCGTGCGTCGATAACTAATGCGAGTGCGACGCATTCACCGTCCATAACATAAAGAGAACTTGCCCTTGTCGCGAACATGCCATGCTATTGCAGCTGCACTGTGCAGAGAAACTCGGCTGAAAAACGCCGCCACATTTATTATGTATCTCAGCCGGTTCCGCAAAATTGCGTATATTACATAGCTTAGCAAACGCTGGTGCAGGGGCTCCTGGAAACGAAGTCCAGGACACATACGGCAATCGTGTAAAAATTATTGCTTGTATTTGTTCGAATTCCGCCAGTTAGGCGTGACGCAACGGAAAACCTCGATCGTCTGGTTCTAAACTTTGTCCGGGTTCCCCACTTACTGACCGGCCGTAATTCTCGGCGGGACACTATGGATGTAGGCAAAAAGCGGACTCAAGATGAGCACATATGGCCAGCCGAGAACCGCACTTTCTGAAGTACGTCCATGCACTTTAGCATCCCTCGGGTCCTTGGTGACCTCTTATAATCGACTTTGAGCCTAACAAAGTACTGCTTGAGGCCACAAAAACGCAGCCATTTCAATGACTATAAGTTGAAATGCTCTAAACTAGTCCTGGTGCAAGGATTACAGACCTGGAAGCTATCACAGGATACGGGGGCATCCTCCTAGAATGAAGTCTAGGAGGGGCAGTAACTTCGGGTAGAAGGACAAACGCTCAACGCAACGTCAGGATCTCTGTGGAACTCTGCAATCTCTTCCTGCCCCTGCTCGAGCTTAGTACGTTTCCCAGAGGTGGAAATGTTTGGTCGCGGCTCTTCGCCACCACACAGTGCCCCCGTATCCTGCGATAGCGCCCAGATTTGGCTGAATTACGATTTAGTCGGTTCTGTGGTTTTGTCTAGGCTTGTACGCAATTTTTGCGAAAAATCCACCACTTCTAGATAACAGAACTGAACAAATTGGTCCACACATATAGCCCTTCGAGGCTAAGCAGCCCACCGGAATAGCCTCTAGTCTGCGCCAGGGACAAATGGAACGATACCATTTGAGCCATTTTTCGCTAGCGGGGACCATACAAAACCGGTAAAGTTTTCTCTTCACTTTATCGCTTCAATGGGTGTGACCGCTACGGCTGGTGGCTGGTCATGCGGCGACGGCGGGGTCAATGATATCCACTAGTCGACAACAAGATTTGTCATTCGGAAGCCACCGATGATCACCGCGACCGCAATGCACCCGCTTTGCACCCACCGGGGCTCACAAGTAGGGTTGATGAAACCCGACCCGAGATTTTATTCAATTAAAAAAGAAATCCTCCACTTCTCCTCTGACTCTATAATACATTACTGTTGACTCGGTGTGCTGTTCAACAAATGTCCAAAACACTCACCAAAACTTCTTTTTTTTCTTTATTTTTTTACTTTTGTTTACTGGTTTTTTTTAATTCAGCGGACAATGCCAGCTCTGTTCATTTGTTTTGATTTGAAAGGCAGTGAACGCGAGGATGGAATAGCTGAAATTGACCACTTGATAACGGACACCGAGCATATTCCATGGTTTTTGAGAACGCTAAAGTGACTGGTCCCAGCCGCGCTGGGTTCTGCCGCCAGTGCCGGTTCGATGACGTCACCAAAACCGCTCCGCCCTCCTGCCATCATGCTCCCTGCCTTTAAATTCAACTCACTTGGTGCCCAATTAGATTCGTCCTTTGTTATACTTTCTTGCGTATTAATGTTTGTTTGTTATTCCTACTTTGTTTACTTTTTAAATAATTTTTCTTCTAATTCTTTGGCTTTTTTTTAGTTTTATTTCAATTTATTCCTGAAGCAGGCAGAGAACTCCAGATCTACGTCTCTTTTTTTTTTTTTTTTTACCGATTTTTTTTAGCGACTCAAGCAAATCTGATTTCCTTGAGCAAATCCGGTGGGTGGCTCTTCGAAAATATGCGATATTCGCAATGAAACTTCAGGATAAGCAGGTTTCAACCCTTTGTACGGGTCTGAGCTGAATTTTCAGACCCCATAGGTGCGCAATCCTCGTGGCCTGGAGACAATACGAGTCAGGATCTGATGCCGACTCGCAGACCGAGAACTGCGCCATTTTTCACCCCACTTGGCCCATTAATCTTCAGTTTATATTATCGCAAAGCTGTTGTAAAAATGCTTATGAACGAGAATCCCACGAGACGAGCTGCTGTTTCCGTTAGATAAATCAAATAAAATCGATCCAAAACGCGGCATCAGAAAATAATGGCCCTTTGTCCAGCGTGTTCTTTTCGACCCAACAAAGACTAGGCGCTACATTCGGTGTGGATTTGCACAGGCCGTCGCCCATGCTCACATCAAAGTTTTTCACTCGATTTCAGACAAACGATCCACTTGATCCAGAGCACGATAGAACCGGACCTGATTTCCCGTGGACAGCGCAAGGGTGCCAGGCCTTGGAAAGCAGCTGGATTGGATGGCGGTAGGTGGGACGTACCCCGCCAACCGCGCCAAGAGTGAGCCATGCTAGATCGCCGAGGTCAAATCTTTCGCTGCCAATTGCGCGTCGGTCAGCACCCTCAGGAGGTCCGCCTGTCTCCCAACTATGCAATTTCCCCTTCTTTGACCTTCGTTATTATCGTGAACTCCTCTTTTAAACTTGTAGATGATATGAATGGAATCGGTATCCGGTACCCTTAGGGCCTACCTACCCTGCAGCTGCTGGCGCTGAAAAACTTCAACACCGGGAATAATGAAACTCGGCGGAAAGTGCTGCTACAAATGAATAAATAATGTGGCACCTGTGCAAATGTTAAGGCATAGCACGTGAAGCCACGAAGCAAAAGCAACTCGAGTCCGTCCGGCGAAAAGAATTCATTAGCAACAGTAGCGGTTGTGAAAACGCGGGGAAACTCCCCACTCTCCTCAAAACGCAAGTTGTTCCGGCATGAAAGTTAATGATGAGTTTCGATCACTCTACCTGGATAATTTACTAGGTAATAAGTACCTCAATCACAGGGTAGTGAGTAGTATTTACCAGGTATTTAATTTGCACCTAAGTTGACACCTTGATTATTTATATGAATATGAGGTAGATAGTCATCAGAGTAAGGCACCGTTCACAGTCTGCGAATCGCAGTGAATCAAAATGGGCGAAAAGAGTTACATATCGATCGAGAGGATAGGCGAATGGCGCGTCGCCTCCGATTTCATGCGGGGTAGAATCAGCTGATCAATACCTATCTAGCTCTCTTCGCCGTTGCTCCGACGTTTCACTTGTGCGTTCGCGTGCGCCAACCCTCGCGATCGATACGTATATGATTCCTTTCGCAAATTTGCGCATTTTTTGAAGTCGCAGACTGTGAACAATTCCTTAGAGTTGTGCCTTGTGTTGCTGCATAAACACGCCAATGATGCCGATTTGTCACCAAAAAAAGCGAAGAATGATCAGGAATGGAAAACGAACGAGTTTTCCGGAGATTTCAGGGTTTTTAAACTTAAATGTTGCATAGGCACAAGATATTTTATTTCGAAAGAATTTCAAGAGTTAACAAAAAGATTCCAAATTTTCCGGAAGTTTAAAACAATCTAAGGAAGAGTCCCTTCAAAATCTCTCGCAGCTTGTTTGTTCTTCTGTTTTGAACCTCCAATTTGAGCCATTTTCATATCATAAAAATTGATCCATAAAGGCTAAATGTTGATGATCGTGATTAAATGAGATGATATCGCACACTCTCATCGTACAGATTTCACTATGCTGTCAGTCACGGAATTCAATGCGTTTCTGTTGACCGCTGTCAATGGGCGGGTCTTGCAGTGGACGGAGTCTGTTCGATACTGGCCTTTAATAATGAGCTGTCTACTTTGTAACGAAAGAGTGTGCTCTATAGTGATTAAACGTGCCCACGGCAACAGGGGAGTGTCGCCAGGGTTCGCAGGACTATTGGACCATCCACCCTGTTGCTGTAATTTTACACTTTGGGGGGGGGGGTTGAATTTGTGAGTAGCTATTCCTAGATGATCTTGGAGCTTGTCGCCTTGTGGCAATCTCCGAAAAGTTGCCGCAAAAGGTATGACTCGGGTTCTTGTCCTTTTTGCAGGAACTGTTTGTTTATGTGCGAAATTTGATAAGACTGGCCCTGGAACTTCGGAGGAGCACCCAATGGTCCTGGAGCTTCTGGGGGAACACCTATTTCGGACCATCTTCATGGACCCGTGATGTGATTATGTGGTGATGGTGCTTGACAGCAACTCGCGCTCTCAGCAATGGTGTTTGCGTGTCCCAATTTCTTGTTACCGTTGGCCGAATGGGGCTAAATTTGGACGCTGTGTCCGTACTCATTTCATTTTTAATGCTTCGTGCTGCTGATCAGAAATTGAAACGAACGACCTATTTGCACAGCGGTTCTGCTTTTTCTATTTATCGTCAACTGCAATAGCCCTCTGGGGACGTTTTGTGAATTGCATTTTGCAGCTATGAGGTTTTTTCTCACATCTATTTGCCCCCTCAAATTGCCTCATCTTCTGCAAGAAAAATGGGTTAGTCTTCTTGCCGTGTTCGCTTTGCTTTTGCTGAATTCTAACGGGTTTCTTTCGAATCCGGTTTTTGAATGGAGTATCGATAACACTGATAAAGGGTGAGAATGAAAAGGGCTTCCCTAGCCCTAGACGCTGGGGATTCCCCAGTGGGCTTCGGATTCAAACATAAGAAGTGTGAGGAGGTATAGGACGCCGTGGTGTTCGTTAAATGCACGGCTTATCCCGGGATATCACTTTGCTGACAAATTGTTGGTGCATTTTGTGAGTGACGTCATCAAGTTGGTCTCATGCAGTCATTCCCGTTGCAAATTGGCATTACTAACGTAGCAGCATGGCTCTTACTCATGCAATTATCCCATCGCTAACTAACTCAATCCCAGGATGACGTAGGCAAACGGCCGTGAAAAACACTCATGAGGTGCCAGGCGGAAATTTCGGGGTAACCGAGCCGTTCAACAGCGAATTGGGTTTCGTTGTTGCAGGTTCGAATGACGTAATTCGCCAGTGCACAACAACATTATGCCAATTCCTGGTCCACTGATTGACAGGATAGTCTTGCACGCGGGCGGGAGACCTTGTTAGAAAGCTGGGCAACTAAAAAGTTCGGTAGAACGAACATAAGCGTTCGAGCGAGACAAAATTGCAAACAGATGAGATTTGGTCTGCTGCGTCCATTCCAAGGAAGGAGAAGCTATGATCCGCGTTCGGGCAAGGGATGCCTGAGCGCATTCTAAAGCAGCGTGTTTCTCACAGAAGTTTTGAGTTCTAGACATAAGCAAACGTATTCAGGCGGTCTTCTGGCTACTGGAAGACCACTTTTGCTGAAATGCGCTCGAATGCTCTTCGAGCGTACGGTTTTTGGTTAGTGCCGCCCCGTCACCGTTACGCTAACGTTTGGGTCCGTGAATCAGAGCAGGAGCGGGGGGGGATCTGCGTGGTCTCCTTCGATACTGAGCAATGAGCGTGTTGATTGCGGCGGTCAGATTTGGAGCTCAATACTTTAGAGCAGGGTCAACCGTCCGTTGGACAAAGTCCAACGCGACGACGAGAGTAATGCCGAGAGTGAACGTACGCACGGAGACACAGACGGCTCGCGGGTGGCGAGAGTGAATGCCGGCGCGGAGAGCGGTGAACATCGGTCCAACGTCGCTCCAATATCGGTCCAACGTAACGGTTGACCCTGCTTTAATTCCTCTGAGATGCGCCACGTAATACAACATTCAGCCATAGACCTCGGCACGAACTAAGGCCTGTGAGTTGAACATGCATGGAAGCCCAATTATATGTTGAAACTGGGTTACCATAGACAATAGGGCCATTCTGAATTTACAGCCACGCTCTGCGCTCTCGCTTGGTTTGTACGGCTACGTTGATTCTATCCAACAGGGGCGATTACCATTGTGGATTTTATTCCATTGCGTTGGTTGTGTTTACAGCCTGAAGTAGGGCAGCAATAAATATCAGAGGGGCTTTAATTGCCCATGAGGTTCGTACCAAATCTCGGACCAAGCTTCAATACCTTAATCTTCAATCTGAGCTTCGACATCCTCAAGAGCTACTTGATCGCTTACCATAACCGCCTGGGGATAAAACACTTAACCCTGATATCAAATAGCTTCGAAAAGCCTGTGTAAAGAGCATGTACACTCCCAAACACCAACACGATTCTGAGACCTTCTCGAGATGCGTGGCGCACCCCGAAAAAATCAGATCATCTCGTATTTTACGGTCAGAAGCTTCTGTGGGACGTATTTGGGCGTTTTTTGATCACCTCAAGATTAAGTCGATGTCTTCGATGGGGCAAGTGCCCAATTAATTCGCTAATATTGCATTGGACTAGGCCCATACTGTGGGAAATGGAGTGAGACTCTCTGATGGTTTTTGCAACAACATTAAAATATTACCCCAACTTTGGACTTGATTTTGTTGGATAACTGCTGTTTCACGCCGCAGTTCGCGCTACGAAGCTCGTTCCTTTTCGTGTAACTCTTAGCATAATTGCTCCAGAAAGCAAGAGATCCGAGTATGAATCCCGGCTGGGCGAAAGTTTTGCCACATCCTCGTGATTACCCCAAATATTTTTCTGAAAGTTCATTTCTCTCCGTCATACTTCATTATTCAAACCACTATGAGTAAATATGCGTGTGTTTTGAATGAAAACGGGGTTTGGAGGTAATCCCCGACAACCAAAACACATTAAGTGAGGCTATGATTCCGACGAGACACCCTAAAAGACCCGGACCGATTATACACGGCAGGCGATTACCGCACGTGATTCCATCCCCCGTATAAGCCTTTCCGATCAGCTGGCCCCGTTGAACTGGATCCACGCCAAAACACAAATGTAGAGCGACGGGTGGTCTCACCGCGGGACATCTGCCTGAAAGATGGCATTCAGGCATAAAGGCACAGGTCGCGATTGAATCCTCAGAGAACTTTTCCTATCCGGTGATGTAGCAGGACCCTAAATTACAGGGGTAGTGGTACTGTCGTAACTTGAAAGCGCGCGCAAGGGATCTAATGCTTTTGCTTCTCCGCTGCGACCGCTGCATCCTATCAGTCGCAGCATATGTGGCATCTGCTCCCTCTCACGTACGACATATTCCTTCGCGCTATCCCACTCCTCAAAAGCCTGAGTCTCATCGTCGTAAAATGGTCGACGTCATAAACAAAATTTCAGGGTTTTGTATGATTATTTTTACCCTTTACCCTTTACCCTT
>MU872110.1:0-18544 GCA_036418205.1 Ostertagia ostertagi | reverse complement strand
TGACTAAGTTAGGAATGCACGACTGGTTGGTTTTCTCATCGTCTCAAGAATAATTTCTTTCAAAGAAATGCGGTCACTTTCGTTGATAAAGCACCTTACTCCTAAACACCTAAAATTCGAAGCTAATTCCTAACAAACATTAAAACAAAACAAATGAGCGAATAGAGCAGAAGAAGTGCTCACAAAAGATACACCAGTTGATATAAAACAATAGCGTTTCAGAGGAAGAATTTCAATTTGAAAATTGCCATGGCTTATCGGTCGGCCAATTCGAAAAGAAACAGGGCAAACCTTTTTCGGCAACCTAAGGGTGGAATGTTCAGAAGAGGTCATGAGTAAGTAGAGGGTACATCATTGATTGATTTCTCCCAGGGATAAAGTTAGAGCTAGTTGTCGGTTTGGTCAATTTTTGTCGGCTGGACCTCCCATTTCGCAGGCCTAAAATTTGAAAACCTGGAACAGAGGTGGAAGAGAACATAGCATCTTGTAGAGCAGACAATTCTCTTTCGAATGGTATATGACTCGATGTAAAAGCATGGGGATTTAGATGAAAATTTTTGGTTGAAAAAAAGCGACACTATTTATGAGACAACCTAATAGTAATACAGGAGTATAAACAGCTAAGGAGGGACAACTAGACTAAACTTTTAGAATAACTGAAGGTGAGCTGTATTGAGACCACGTTCAAAAAAGGGGTCAGAATCTCAATCGTAGCAACGCAACGGTCCACTACATTATCTCGCATCACCTGATTTCTCGTAACTAATTTTCCAACGGAAGGGAACACACAACATAAATTTTAAAATGATACCTGATCTCAGAAACTGCGACCACGTTGGCCATTGCAGTTTTATTCGACCATAGCCACGAAGGTAGGTGCAACACTCTGCGAAACTTTTTTTGGAAAGCAATCAAAATGAGCCTGAATCAATATTTCGATCCGATGTAAAGATTATTACGAAAATCATGCTCACCCATCCAGGGCATGCGCCATCTCCCATACAAATGTTGTCGATCCGAAAATTCCCCATTTGGTCTTCATGAATTTAGAGAAGACAAAAAACGACAGAACCGCCAGTGCAAAGGTTACGGTTTGTACACAACCCTGAACACATTATGGAAAATTCAAGCTTTCACCACTCCCAGTCAGATTGAAAAGAATGAAGTTTCACCTCTAGGAGCGCTTGTCAATGAGCGCAGCATACCACATCAACTCACTTACGGTTTTGGGGAAAGAGAGAGATATACGCAATCGATCTCATAAAGTCTTTGATTAAACTGATTAAATACATTTCATTCTATACATTACTAAAATGATCTGCACGCCGAAGGTCCAAGCTTCAGTGTAACTTCACAGATAGTTTTATATATAACTTGGTTTTTCCCCCAGCACTCGCTGCGACCTCCTTCTTCACGTGAGCTATACGCCTTCTGCTGTGCCTCAGTCCAGCTTTGATATTATATCAACACCTCATGGAGGAGATGCGTTTGCACAATAAAGGTGTTTTATATAGTAGAGGGCATTATAACAATTGTGACATAACGTTCTCAACATGAATAGCTTGGCATGGCAGGCTTTAGGTCTGTTGTCTTTGTTTTGCACCTCACTTTCTCATCCTCCGCTTTTCACTTTCCACTGAACTCCAGCTACCCTACAATATCCGTGAAAATGGAAGTAGGTGTTTGAATACCGATAGGGTGTTATCACAACCATGTCGTTGCAAAGATTGATCGCGCACGTTGCGAGCCTCTCATCAACGTCGCCATCCTTTGCTACGAAAAGGCTGCTGATGTGTGCGATGAGCAAAATGCTTTTTTTGCCTTCCTACCTTATATGTACAATGACTTTGGTTTAGTGCGCAGCATTGGGGCAAGCCGAAGTGCAACCAGACATTTCCATCTACCCAGACTAGTTTGGCGAACAATTGACACCTAAAGATGAAGAGTTCACCTGGTTGAGCGAACTGATCTCGGAATAACCCCAGAATTTACCCAATGATAGCGACTCTAATCGTAAGTAGGTTGGTTCATAAATGTTGCAAAAAACTGCCTGAATTTTGATTTTTTATTATATTTTACTTCACTCCAGCTCGTAGCGCACCAGTCAATATCTTTCAACGGCTTAACGCACTACATGCTCTTCGGTGCCTCTCTTGTAGCATTCCACTGATTTCCACTAGGATGAGATTTGTTCTCTAGGAGGTGATCTGGAGAGAGTGGCAGGTGGGCATTCTTTGGCAGGGGTCAGAGCTATAAGGTGGATACGGAAGAACTCTCCGTCCAAGCCCCAAAATTATCCATTATTTCCATAGCAGGAGCTGGTTCAACACATCAAACTTTACCTAGCTTTTTTTTCATGGAAGGCGTTGCAGCGTAACGGTGCGACGAGTTTGACTTCCTCGTTGACTGCGACAATTACACGTGGGGGTTTTCAGAGCTCAAATACTCTCGTGTCCAGAAATCCCTACTTGGACGAGGTTGAACTTTAGCAGTAAGAACTCTCTCAAGCGTTTGAGCTGGACTATCGCCGCTTGTTTATTTGTTAGCACACTGTACCACTCCTCATCTTCGGCAAATGTGATGGATGGTCAATCGAAGAATCCATAGTAAGTCGACTTGAACATAACGGATGTCAGATCGTGTTTGGAGCTGATTCGGGCTCAAGGCATGTGGGACCAAACTCTATATTTTCGGATCTTTACAAGTCTTTGGAGATGCCACAGTGCTGTCTCCTTGTCGCATCGGAATTGCTCTAGCAAATGATCGATACTCTATCCAGATCCCTTTTCAACAGCGTCAGGTAGAGCATCGTGATTGTCAGTCACAGGGTGGTTGGAGTGTGGGTTATCTTCAAATAAAAAAGTCAACGCTGAGCAGAGTGAAGCGCCGTTGCACCGTGTTTGAGAGAGCGTGCCCTCGCCCATCTTCTGGCTAATCCTTGGTGTAGCATGACTTGCGGAACATTCCAAGCAGTTCTCGTGAAAGTTGAGGGCACGAAATTCAAGGAGCAAAAATTATTTTTCGGAATTTAAACGAAGAAATTGGAGTTCTCTAGCATTGAATGCAATGAATGTAATTTGTTGCTAGACTCATGGGCCAACCTAATATAACACACTGGTGTGCAAAGCTTCAAAGGACGAGAGTAACTTTCGTGTGATTTCATTGCTAGCTAACCTAGGTCGGCGAAACTTGGGACACACATGGAAGGAAATGTTATAGCATAGTGCAGAGGGTTACTAATAGAAACACGCAAAGGGAACGATTGGAAAAAAACACTTTTTTGCAAAGACAGTGTCTGAAGCGGTTGATAGGTGAGGCTACTCCAACTCATGGTAGACATTCAAAAGAGAGGAGCTGGTTCTTGATGGGGTGTATGAACACTACGGACTGCAAAGCATGCTCTGCTACGTGCTCCCAATGGCCGCAATGTTGGTCAAGAGTTCTTGTGGAGAAGCGTTCCATCCTACGAGCATCCCGAGTAGCAATTGCTAAGGACTATTGCCGCACGAAGGGGTGCTACTGTAGCTCTCCTGACTGCATGCGAACACGTGCTTTACAGGAATTGAGTGGGGGAAGCGGACAGACTCAATCAGTCGCTGAAAACTAGCTTCCAAAGAATTTTCCACTTAAGCTCCTCAATGCGCTCGCACATTGCCCTCCATACTAACTAGAGTTAGCATCAAACGCACCGCTAAAATAAACTCACAAGAGGCGAGCTATTCACAACCCGCCCTCATGATGACTCTAGGATCAGGAAAAAGCCGTGCAGGGAGTCACGGACGGTGCAGAACACGACCGGTCAACTTTATGCCTCCCCACACCACCCTAGGGTATCAAAATAACCGTGTTGAACGATGGCCCTGGGTGCATTACCTCCTGTTCTTATTCTCGCCAAGAGTGGATAAGTCCAGTATCTCCAGTACTCACACTCGAATTGCTCTAAACTGGGAAGAGCACGCGGTCTTCAAAATTGTTCACTGTGCCACTGTTTAAGCTTCGGATTCGCCTTTGCCTTATAATTCTGATAGTTTCTGCATTTTCAGTTTCTGACGTGGGCCCATACTTACCTCTTGCAGTTTCTGACGTGGGCCCATACTTACCTCTTGCGAAGCATAAGCTGTTGCGGCATGTTCGTGATCCACCATTTCCTCCCTTATAGACATCAGTGGCTGTGGTTCATATCGCTCTCCATGCGCATAAAACAATTGTGTGCTGAGTCCACAATATATACCTCGTAACAAATCTTCCTTCTTTTAGTTCCCCGGCAATTCCTCACGTGAAGTCAGTTCAGTGTTGTTGAAACTTGCTGTGATCGAAAATACCACTACATTCCCAGTAACCAAACTAAGATTACACTTAGGGTCCTTATCCAGGCTCAGGATTCACGCGCGTCCGTGTATATGATGAGGCCCAGTGTTCTTGTGCTAACGACCCGCAAGCGCTTTGGGTATCAATCGGCTCGCACAAGTGCTCATCAATCCATCGTTTGGTACTTTGATGACCTACACTCGTCTTTACGACTTCGCGCTTACACTTCTCGACCGCGACCAGTGCGCGTGAGCGAGAAACTCTTTTAACGGCCGACTAGTCAGTCGCTCCCTCTATCACACTATACCCACTAAACTCCCATCCGATCGTCGACCATCTTCGATCGATTAGCGTGCGCTTGGGTTCGGAGCTCGTTATTTCCTCTCTGCACTTGCGTGTATACGGTTAGTCCAAGCATCGTCCTCTTGGATAACGCTGACTGTATGCTCGTCCTGCCTGCGCAGAGTACAAGTCCATGAGGCGTAAGTTAAGGCAGGAAGGACTGCGGGAATCAAAGAGGTGGGCACGGAGCCGGATGTTCTTCGTCTTCTTCACTACTCCCTCGATGTTCTCATTAAAGCAACAGTCCAGGCAGGGTTTCAACCATTTGGTTTTCAAGTGGTGGAAACATGCCTCAGCCTGATTGGAGTTCATGGGAAATGTCACAAACTTCAAAACTTACCTCTGAAAGGCGTTGGAAGCAGTCGAAATCCTTCAAGAGGGGCGGATCCACCGATCCGTGGTGGGGCCGCCTCCAAGCAGCTGTGCAGAGCGCTTGCTCGACTAGCGGTCGTTGCGGGACCGCCGCGCTGTATGAGGTCGATTCCATAAGAACCAATTGAAGCGCTTCAATTTCGATTGCTGGCAAATAGTTATGTATTTGCAAGCATGCATGGCTATTTGCCAGCAGTTGCAATTGGAGCGCATGTACTACGGGCAGGTTCGGACAACTCGTCCAACACACGTCTCCCCCATCGCTAAACGGCAGGGGGGAGTCCCTGTCTAAGCCCCTGCCCGACGTTTTTTCTACTTTTTCTTTCTCCATTGACCAACTTCTCACCTGCAACGTCATTATAGGTGGTCCTTACCCGCGAATTCGTTCCTGGATTGTTGCTTTAAACGCTCCCCATACCGCTCGATTTTTCCTGCTCAGCTCTGAAGCTAAGTCGTTCGTCAAGTTGATTTCCCGACCTAGGTACACGTAGCTGGAGCATTCGGTGATGTTCCGTTCGTTGAGCGTGAATGGGGCATCAGGAACCAATCCGTTTCTTATAAACATCGTCTTCGTTAAGTTCAGCTGCATTAGTGCTGTACGATTCTTCACCGACTTGATGGCGTGTCGGACTTCGGAAGAGAGAACTGAGGGGACAACGTATCCATCCTGTTGCAGTTGATAAGTAGGCAGATGGACATGGCTATCGAAGAGATCCGAGTAGAAGTCGTGGATGACTTTCTCCATTGCCCTTCGGGATGCAGTAACTGTTCCATCCGGACGTCGGAGGCAGGTCATCTTGGTCTTGTAGCTGGCAAAGCTTCGGCGGGCATTGCGGATGCTCCTCCCAGCCTCTGCTGCTTCAGCTAATACTGCTGCTCTTCGCTCCTTGAGATCTTCCTTTATCGCCTCTCTGCATAGCTTCGCAAGCTCGGACGTGAGTCGGTGATTGCCTGCAGCTCGTGCGGCTCCACGCTGGCGTATCAGTTCGAGAGTTTCCGGAGACAGACGTCCCTTGGTGACTTTCAAACTCTCTGCCTTCCTGCCACAATCGTGAAGATGTTCAACGAGCCGATAGTACTCCTCGTCGATGTTTTCGATGACGGAATCCTCCCATAAGCTGACGAGGGAAGCGAAGTGGTCCCAGTTGATGACTGTCCTGGGGCTTCGCTTCCTGAACTTTGCTGCTCTCTCAACACGCATCGAGAAGTGGAATCTTGCGCGGAGGAGACGATGGTCCGATCCCGTGTAGAACTTTGGAACAACAGCGACGTCGGTCAGGCAAAACCTTCGATTGAAGATGATGTGGTCTATCTCGTTATGGAACTGTCCATCAGGTGACTCCCAAGTCCAACGAAGGTGAGAGGGAACTGAGTTACCATGGATGGTGTTGGTCGACATGATAAACTCAGACAGTCTTTCGCCCTGCTCATTCCAATCCATTCCGTGAGTACCGATGTGAAGTTCTTCAGCCGTTCTTCTTGGGCCAATCTTGGCGTTGAAGTCGCCGACGATGACCTTGAAGAAGGTATGATCTTCCCTGTAGAACTTCTCCAATTCCATATAAATGCTTCGTGTTCCTTCTTCGTCGTAGCTGGATGTTGGTGCGTAGGCGACGAAGATTGTCAAAGCAGGAGTTGAACCACATCTTCTCAATCTCAAACGTCCGATTCGGGTCGTAAGGCTTTCGTACGAATCGATGTTTATGGCCAAGTGCGTGTTGACGAGGACACCCACACCGCCAACGCCTCTGCTGTCGCATGTTCCAAGGAACAGTTCTTCTCCAGTATCGAAAACGGCGTGTAGCGGGCGGTGCCTTCTCGTCTCGGTCAGTCCGATGACGTCGTACTTGATCTTCCTGGCCTGCATCATCAGATCTTCGATGTGAGCTTCGGATGCAAGCGTTCGTGCGTTGAAAGTACAGATCGCCATCTTAGTCCTTCTTCGTTTAGGCCCTAATAGCCTCTCCCGAACGGTTCTATCTGCCGCTACCGGTAGTACCGCTCAAGAGAGGGGGCTATTGGGGCTCCCTCAGGTTCAGGGGAATGAGGCCCATCCATATTGCTGTTTTCGGCATATTGAAGGCACACGAGTAGCTTGCCAGGCTCTGTCGTGCGGGCTAGGATAGACCTCCAGGTAGTTAGCCACGCTATCCTGGAGCGGAAACAAGGGGCTTAGTTTTTGGAGGCGGCCCCGAATCGCCTCCCATGTACTTCCCAGTCACTTGAATGCAAGCTTTTGGCTGTGCCGACATGCAGGATACCAACCGCACACACACAGAGCGCACCACACGCAAGCATGCATGGATGCGCCTGAGTGGAGACAGCTGGTATGAATCGACACAGCACTACAGAAGACAGGAGGTCTATCCCCTGAATCCATCTGCGTCTCAGATTTACCTCCTTTCCGCCACTTGGGATCGCACCGCGTAGCTTCGCCACTAATCGGCTAGGGATCTTTCAGTGAAAGAGGACCCTCACTGAAAGAGGTCCGTGGAAGTGAGTGATAAGGCACGTGATGGAATACATAGGCCGCTAACAAGTTTGAATACGTCGCAAAGCTTACCAATCAATGTTTTGCAATGGCATGATTGTGATGAGATCCCAACTGAAGTGGTAACTGAAGAGCAGTGGAGGGAGGAGGGAAGGATAAGGAGAAAAAAGGAACGCGAAGGTTACACAGGAAGGGTGGGTTTCGGCGCTTGACGAGGTACTCAACGAAAAAGGAATCGGAGTAGTAATAGTACAGGCAAAATTCTGTCACGAGCAAGTGTGGCGTTTTTACGGAACCTTCCATTCAGAGCTCTTAAGAAATAGACCCACCTGTGCATAAAGATTAGTGTTTTTCCTGAGCATTTTCGTCTCATCAAACGATTTTGATTTGCTCTGAAAATATCTGGAATTTTTTAGGCAACGGTGCCAAGAGGAATTCCCTCCGAAATGGCAATGACACAATAGCAAAATGATCATTCACTTACCTTTGCTTTCTTGTATATGGCTAGAAATGCAATAGTGTCGATGAGGATGACTATAGCACACAAAGCCGATTCATGCACTAAGGTCATGTAAAATGAGATAATGTAGCCGCAATAGGTCGCAGCGTATAACCACGTTAACGAGTGAAGATCGAACATGAAGTCACAATCATCTGGAAAAATTGCCATGAATGTCTCATCTCAGATATCTTTTGCTGATACTTCTTGAAGTATTCGACCATGGAAAAATCATGAACCTACCTTACCGAAAATCATTGGCCTGAGGCCATCATTCACGATAACGACTACAAGGACAAAAAACTGTGTTTAATTTCGTACGCAATTTGGAAAACTTGAAAGACTGTTACGCGCTCAAAGTATCGCAGTACATCTATCACGAACGTGGCGACGGATACAATTCTAATGGGTTCTTAGAATGTCTACGCTATGAACACTTTTCGGCCTTTCCACTTAGGACGATAACATTTTTTTCTACTGCATCCTATTCATCAATCGTTTTCTCCATTCTCCGGGTAGCAACGCTTTAACCCGATTCTTTCGTTGCGTCGCCTGATACGTGGCCGCCCCGGGGAGCACTTCTTTCCATGCTCCGCCTTTGGCGCCACGCGGCCTACCTTCGTCCGTCCATAAAGGGTTTTTTCGGAAGTGTTTCACTTGATACTGATACTTATAGCGTAAAACTTTGCACGCCGTCTCTTGTGATCACAATCGACATATTTTTGCAAAAATTGGACAATGCAAAGACTTAATGTGGACGATCCCTTCGAGTGGCTTGTGATCAAAGATGATACCATATTTTTGAAGTGATGAGTACCTTTGTCGTGCTTTCATTGAAGTTTACAAATTTCGAAGGTGCGTCCAGTAGTACCAAGTAGTAGTAGGCCATTCAGAAAGTTTTTCGGTCAATGGTCAGATTTCTCCACAAAAGTTCCGGGAAAGAAATGAGATACTGAGAATCATTTTTCTAGCAAAGAGGATCCACTAAAATCCTCTGACTGAGAACACGGCTTACAACCTCTCAAGGAGTTGATGCGATGAGCCATGAGACGTGGAAAAGGAAAAGCTGTTAACAGGTTGACTACAACTATGTTGCAAAAGTAAGCCTAGAAATACACTGTCTTATTTAACAATTCGGGTGGAAGTGGTGTAGCGATGACGCTGCTTACCCTGCACGCAGTCCGGGATCGAATCCTGAGTCGAGCATCGTCCAGGCCAACTAAGTCTTCCATCCTTGTGCGGTTGTTCAGTTGGCAATAAGGTTAGCAAAGAGAATAGAAAAATGTTGACCTGCACATCGCCAGGACCCCGTAGGTCAATTTACAGGCCATTCGCATTCAATTACGAATGTACAAATTACAGTACAGTAGTAAATGTGTGTCGCATCCCAGCAAGGGAATGATCAACGAAAAATGCTTTATCTTCATCCATTTAGCGGTTCATTGAGTAGTGGAAAAAAACAAAATTTACCCCAAAAGTAGGCGATCACGTTAGCTGTAGCAATCAGCCAAAACACTGCCAGCATTTGTTTAGTTCGTCGTTTCGAGAACACTGATCTGTAATAAGATTATAAAAGAAAGCTCGTTCTTTGAAGTAGATCTGATGAGCCATGTCTCGGTAGACTATCACGCATACACTGTAAACTTTCGAGGTGCAAAATTTGTTGATTTTGATCGACTGTGAGGTTTTTCATAGTTCACCAGATGCATCAGAAAGACGCCACTCCTTATACAGCTTTGGTATCGTATCGTAACGGAATACAGAAAACTCCGCTGCACCTGGCTGGCGTTCGTTCCCTACAATAGTCTTCTTTTCCTCGCTAGGGTCAATAAAGCCCTAAGCAAAAGTGCTGGTATACGAACGCTATTAGAGATTACTTTATGGGTATGGTCAAGATTTGAGGTGGGATCTGAGCCGTATAAGGTGTCGCCACTTTACAGTATACCACATTTGTGTTGCGTGTTAGACGTCGGTGTCAGAATGGAATAGATTTGCGCCAATAAAATATTCATTACAGATGTCACTCGAAAAACTCACCCGTATAAAGTTGGGTACTTTATTGCCAGGAGACGGTTGACAGCGACCTGTATGTGTCCATATGTGGATGCATACCACAGAAGTATAGCAAGTTGGCCCATTCTCGCACCAACAAAAGAGTGAACTAGCGAATCAGGAGAGCCCCTAAATGCATTAAATTCACAGAGAAAGACAGCCACGACAGCAAGGCTCGTCATCGGCATGTTCCCTCACAGATCATGGGCCATTATAGCGCTCTCTGAAATTCTAGTTGGAAGCCGTAGGCAAATTTGTTCCCAGAAAGTTGTACACCAGTGAAATGGAAAAAAATTGGGTAGTTGCCGGCCGAAACAGTTACGCTATTACGTTACGAATTTGAGCTCCATGGCGCACAACCATATCCTAGAGACCGTGAGGGCTGTGAAGGAGGGCGTGCTTCTGCTTGTAGGTAAGGTGGGAGGCGAAAATCCAAGGAATACTTTGTCGCACAGTTCCATCAACGGCTGAACCATCACCTGTATCACCTGTCGTCCCGTTGATCGTCGATTTGCTCGAGCGGGCGCCAGCAACGTCTCCATTCGTCCCTGTCGCGTGCTAGAGTGGTCCAGTGGATCCTCCTTGCTCGAGGGACACGAAGTCCATCATTCCTTTCGTTCAGAGCTTTCGTGAAGAAGTCTGACCATCGGGCCGGCGGTCGTCCAGGTGTTCGTTTGACGTCCCGAGGGATCCAGTCGGTAACCGCTCTGGTCCAACGGTCATCGCAAAATCGCATGACGTGTCCGGCCCACCTTATCTTCGATTCCTTGGCGAAAACGGCAGCGTCCCTGATCTTCGATCGTTGGCGTAGTTCGGCACTCCGGATTCCCCTCTGCACTTGCGTGTATAGGGTTACTCCTAGCATCGTCCTCTCGACAGCGCGTTGGATAACGCTGACCGCATGCTCGTCCTGCCTGCGCAGAGTCCAAGTCTCTGAGGCGTAGGTTAGGGCAGGAAGGACAGCGGAATCGAAGAGGTGGGCACGGAGCCGGATGTTCTTCGTCTTCTTCACTACTCCCTCGATGTTCTTATACGCTCCCCAAGCCGCTCGTTTCCTCCTGCTCAGCTCTGGAGCTAGATCGTTCATCATATTGATTTCCCGACCTAGGTACACGTAGCTGGAGCATTCGGTGATGTTCGTTCCGTTGAGCGTGAATGGGGCATCAGGAACCAATCCGTTTCTCATAAACATCGTCTTCGTTAGGTTCAGCTGTAGACCAACCTTACCACAGGCGCAGTCGAAATCAGCCAGCATTCGCTCCGCTTGCTCGATGTTCGGCGTTATAAGAACGATGTCGTCAGCAAAACGAAGGTGGTGTAGTTGCCGGCCGTCGACCTTCACTCCCATGTCTTCCCATTCCAGTTGACGCATGACGTTCTCGAGAGCGGCGCTGAAGAGTTTGGGCGAGATGGTGTCGCCCTGTCGACCCCTCTCTTGACGTCGATGATGACCTCCTTGTAGAATGGTGAGATCCTGGTCGTAAAGTTGCTGTAGAGCTCACGAAGAATCTTGATGTACTGAGTAGGGACGCCCTGGTTGCCCAAGGCTTCGATGACCGCTTCTGTCTCCACAGAGTCGAAGGCCTTCTTCAAGTCGATGAACGTGAGACAAAGCGGCATCTTGTACTCTCGTGAAACTTCAATGAGTCTTGTAACCGTGTGGATATGGTCGATCGTGCTGAACCCTCTTCGAAACCCTGCTTGCTCGCATGGCTGTCCTTCATCCAGTATTCTGCCGATCCTGTTGAGGATGACTCGAGTGAATAGTTTATAGATTACAGCACAGCAGATTGGGCGATAATTGCCAATGTCGTCCAGGTCTCCCTTCTTGTACAGCAACACGGTCCTGCTGGTTTTCCACGGAGTGGGTACCTTGCATTCCGACAGGTAGCGCGTGAAGAGTCGAGCCAGAGTTTTGATGATAACTGGCGGCGCATTCTTCAGATGTTCCGGTTTGACCCTGTCGAGACCGGGTGCTGTACGATTCTTCACCGACTTGATGGCGTGTCGGACTTCGGAAGAGAGTACTGAGGGGACGACGTATCCATCCTGTTGCAGTTGATAAGTGGGCAGATGGACATGGCTATCGAAGAGATCCGAGTAGAAGTCGTGGATGACTTTCTCCATTGCCCTTCGGGATGCAGTAACTGTTCCATCCGGACGTCGGAGGCAGGTCATCTTGGTCTTGTAGCTGGCAAAGCTTCGGCGGGCATTGCGGATGCTCCTCCCAGCCTCTGCTGCTTCAGCTAATACTGCTGCTCTTCGCTCCTTGAGATCTTCCTTTATCGCCTCTCTGCATAGCTTCGCAAGCTCGGACGTGAGTCGGTGATTGCCTGCAGCTCGTGCGGCTCCACGCTGGCGTATCAGCTCGAGAGTTTCCGGTAGACAGACGTCCTTTGGTGACTTGCAAACTCTCTGCCTTCCTGCCACTCTCGTGAAGGTGTTCAACGAGCCGATGATATTCCTCGTCGATGTTCTCGATAACGGAATCCTCCCATAAGCTGACGAGGGAAGCGAAGTGGTCCCAGTTGATGACTGTCCTGGGGCTTCGCTTCCTGAACTTTGCTGCTCTCTCAACACGCATCGAGAAGTGGAATCTTGCGCGGAGGAGACGATGGTCCGATCCCGTGTAGAACTTTGGAACAACAGCGACGTCGGTCAGGCAAAACCTTCGATTGAAGATGATGTGGTCTATCTCGTTATGGAACTGTCCATCAGGTGACTCCCAAGTCCAACGAAGGTGGGGGCTTTTGGAACTGTGAGTTACCATGGATGGTGTTGGTCGACATGATAAACTCCGACAGTCTCTCACCCTGCTCATTCCATTCCATTCCGTGAGTACCGATGTGAAGTTCTTCAGCCGTTCTTCTTGGGCCAATCTTAGCGTTGAAGTCGCCGACGATGACCTTGAAGAAGGTATGATCTTCCCTGTAGAACTTCTCCAATTCCATATAGAATGCTTCGTTCTTCTTCGTCGTAGCTGGATGTTGGTGCGTAGGCGACGAAGATTGTCAAAGCAGGAGTTGAACCACATCTTCTCAATCTCAAACGTCCGATTCGGGTCGTAAGGCTTTCGTACGAATCGATGTTTATGGCCAAGTGCGTGTTGACGAGGACACCCACACCGCCAACGCCTCTGCTGTCGCATGTTCCAAGGAACAGTTCTTCTCCAGTATCGAAAACGGCGTGTAGCGGGCGGTGCCTTCTCGTCTCGGTCAGTCCGATGACGTCGTACTTGATCTTCCTGGCCTGCATCATCAGATCTTCGATGTGAGCTTCGGATGCAAGCGTTCGTGCGTTGAAAGTACAGATCGCCATCTTAGTCCTCCTATAACTTCCTCCTAGATTCTAGCAGCCTCTCCCGAGCGGTCCTACCCAACGCTGCCGTATTGGGGGCTCCCTCAGGTTCAGGGGAATGAGGCCCATCCATATTGCTGTTTTCGGCATATTGAAGGCACACGAGTAGCTTGCCAGGCTCTGTCGTGCGGGCTAGGATAGACCTCCAGGTAGTTAGCCACGCTATCCTGGAGCGGAACAAGGGGCTTATTTTTGGAGGCGGCCCCGAATCGCCTCCCATGTACTTCCCAGTCACTTGAATGCAAGCTTTTGGCTGTGCCGACATGCAGGATACCAACCGCACACACACAGAGCGCACCACACACGCAAGCATGCATGGATGCGCCTGAGTGGAGACAGCTGGTATGAATCAACACAGCACTACAGAAACAGGGAGTCCATCCCCTGAATCCACCTGCGTCTCAGGGCAAGTACATGGTGGCTTTTGGTCCGCGATTTACCCCCTATCCGCCACCTGGGGTCGCGCCACGTAGCCTCGCCACCAACCGGCTCGAGATCTTTCAGTGAGAGAGGACCCTCAGTGAAAGAGATCCGTGGACGGCTGAACCATACCCGAAGATATCTCTCTGATGTGCATCATGAGAAACCTTTTCTGCCCAGTCCGCGCATATGATTGCTGATATGAGAACTTCTGCCCAATAATCAAAATTCCTCTACTTGGCAAAAAACTTCCAACTATCTCAAAAGGTTCTTTTCTTTCGTCTCCCAGAAATACGACCCTATTTGGCCAAGCCCACAAAATGTTAAAGATGTAAGGTAAGGTGAAGTTGGCAAGAGATCCACAAATATTGAGAATCACCCACTGCGAATTTTAAACTCACAACAACGCAACTGGAGCTGCCCAAAATGAGAAAACTGCGAGAACGCCAATGTCTGCAATCAAATGCGAAGCACAAATGATGCCGAAGGCATTGTGGAAGGACGGCGTGCGATAAATCAGCACGACAACCGAAATATTCACTGCGTTGCCGATAAGACTGATCTGAATTCGAAATGGTAAGCTATTGGTACTACTAAGGCTCATTTATAATGAAAAGCATAACTTCTGAGAGCACTCAGTTGAAATTTTTCATAATTTGCAGCGGAGCCTGCGCTCAAATAACCAGTAAAGCGGATAGTAGGAAGTACTTGCGGTCCCTGCATTGAATAGAACGTATCCCAAACGGGAGAGCCACATCTGGCCACCTATCGAAAGTAATACACCGACCGCCGGTCAGGAGAATGCGCGGCATCCTGCCAACGGCGGTTGTAGTGGAAGGCTGGGTCAGACGTGTTAATTGGCCAATTTCAATTTTTTTCCTCCACGACAAACACGTGAAGGGGTCACCCATGAATTTGTCAACTTCGTCCTACCAAAACCACTCAACCAGCTCAACTCCGCCCACTTTCTATTCAAAAATTTCAATCTAACGAGGAAGGGGGAAGGGGGAGAGAGATATGCCTCGAAAATTACGAATATTCTAATTTTGTTCATTTCATGCTTGTTTCCTGGTACTTTTGTCCTAGTGCTTTTGACGACAGTTACCAAATACCCGTTAAAAACAACTTGCTCTCCACAACCACGTGCCTTCATTTCAAAAAATACGTCCTGTCTTCGATATTTAGGACTTGTCATCCTCGATTGGTCACGCAAACGAATGATAATGGTAGAGCTGGTGAAATGGTGCCTGGCAAATTGGTATATGCCCATGTTGTACTGCGCAAAAGTAAGCCGGACAAAGGTTTTCTGATGTTTGTTTCTCTTTTTTCTGTTTTATCTTGAGCTTTCTTACCACATCGTGGCTTTTTATAGTAATCCGCTATTCACGTCGTAAAGGGGTTGATCAATTAGGAATTTTCTTGTGA
Organism: Ostertagia ostertagi; assembly: GCA_036418205.1. NCBI lineage: Eukaryota > Metazoa > Nematoda > Chromadorea > Rhabditida > Trichostrongylidae > Ostertagia > Ostertagia ostertagi. The sequence goes on along the minus strand of MU872110.1, from coordinate 3,278 downwards.
ATCGAGCCGCATATAAAATACCAGTTGGCTCGCACGCATTGCGCGCGCCGGCACAGATCTGCGGCGAATTTTGATGAGTGCGGACGAAAATTTCCGAATTTGGCTTGATAATACCCACGAATATCTGAATTTCTTAGCTAAATTCTATCCGCTCTATCAAGGCTTTAACGTTTTTTCTTCGCAACTTATTCTCTTGGTTCCGGGTCTCATGACTGCTCCGGAAATATTGTGTAGCAGCGTACTTTGGTTCGTGCTCCGCCAAATTGCATCTGGCCTCTCCCTTTCCGACTGCACCTTTTTAACGACTTCTGGACCCTTGGACAGTATCTCTGTTCTCCGCACCTCTAACCCATTGTCCCCCCCTATCTCTAGGATTCTTGGAGCCGAGTCTGATTTGTCGCAACTCGCCCACTTTGTCAAACCCCCGACTCACGGTTATTAGCTGGGTTCCTCCTCATCACCCATCCTTTTCCCTGTCCGGGACTTTTTTGAAGCTATTCAATTTGGACGCAAAAGCTGCCACTAGCACCGTCATCCAACCGTAGCAGTATTCTCTTTCTTTGCTGAACCTTATCACTTGTATTCCCGTTCTGGATTTTGGAACCCAATTTTGATGTTTCGATTATCCGCCACTAGGGCTTGCTCGAATAAGGGTATTTGAGCTCATTTTCACCCATTCTATTCACATTTTCGGTGGCTCGCGATTTTTGGAGCCGAGGGTTATGTAATTTTTGTCGCACTCTCAGTTTGGGCAAGCCGTCAGATCATATGTTTAGGTCCACTCGCAACCTCCGTCACTTTTTCCGACTCTCTAAAGATTCCCCGACCCGAATTATGAGGGTTGTAGAAATGTTCCATTAGACAGTGCTCGCCCATTACACCAATTGTTCCTCTGTTGTTAGGTTTCTCCAACCGAGTTATGAAGTTTTCATAAGCAATGTGTTTAAGAACGCCGCAAAGTGGGTGGGTTCCCTAATTCCCCCCCGATTGATTGCCAGAACAGTTACCCACTTTTTGGGCCCAGTTTCGAGGTCGTTTTGTCACTGAAATCGAAATCTTGGTCTTCGGTACAATTCATTTCGACGCACGCCACGCCCTCTGTGGGCGGGGCTCCGCTTAGCTGATGTGTGTTTTGTATTACGTGAGACCTTGCCCACCCATCCCACACTTGACCCGGTCCCTCCAGGTGGATCCCGAGGAGCTAGGGAATTTCGTGACAGACATACAGAACGACAGACAGACGACAGACGACAGACGAAGCGCTTTATAGTAAGTAGGATGTCAACCAACATAGTACCTGTAGATTAGTCGGTTGTAGGGTTAACATAGAGGGCTGCGTGCCGCCCAGTCGATATCTTTAGGATAAATCACTGGATTAGTGGTGTGTAGCAGGGCCAAATGAAACGATAAATTTCCGGTTTCAAGCAGTGGATAAAACAGGGGACGGCGTGACGACGCGGATAATGAACGAGAGGGAGGTTATGCCAGGCTAAAACAGACAGGGGCGTTCTCTTCCAGAAGTTTTATTGAACACTGTTGAACTAAGGTGCAGTTTCTGAGATCATGTTCGTTCTTTTCATTCAGATGGGCCTTATACATATTAGGGAAGGCAATGGACTTTGAAGCGCAGGCAACGACCGCCGAGGTGTCCGAGAAGAGGCGCGGCTTGGACGTTAGTCAATGAGGAGTAAGTGAAGTGCGGCACAGGCAGATGATGCCCGTAGCTGAGCGAAGGGCACGCTGATATACCAGGTGGACCCTGCGGCCTAGCGAAGATCATTGGAGTAACCACTCAGAAAATTCGTAAATGGTCCCGGAATCAGTATGACAACAAGAAAGTCTCGATATTACAAGTCCGAATGAAAGAAGGGTATAAATGCTAAAGTTATTTTAGTGCTGTTTTCAAGTAGACAAAGCAAAGGCTCAAGGGTAAAACGCCAGTGAAGAGGGCAATATTTGAGCTTTCGGGAGATGCCTGTCGTACTCTTTCCTCCCCCTCAGCGCTGTTGTCATGAGAGAGGGGTTTTGGTAGGAAGTTTCATGGCGTTAATGGATTTCACGGGTTAGTTGAATTAGGACTTCAAGCATTGATGGATTGTCTATAGGGCTCCACATCACTACCTCCCGAATCTACTGGTTTTCAGGAAGCTAGAGATGAGGAAATATATACAGGGGGGGGGCAAAAAAAGACATTTTGCCTATGTCGCACTTCGGCCTTTTTTCTTCGCAGAGATTGCCGTCGTTGACGGAAGTTCCTCAGCAAAGTATTCCCTAAATGTCCCTCTATAAGTACACGCAGGCCCTCCTTCACTACCCTCACCGTCTTCAGAATATGACGTCATCTGTCACCGTCGTCGAGCTCAGGGAGGCCTACAGTAACTGCTTCAGCTCTTACATAATTTCTTGGATCGATTCAACGTGGGATAGTTTCCTAGGGACATTAGCTCTAACTATGCAAACCCCTCGGAACCCGCCCTTCGGAACCCGTCGTAACGGTACACGATCAGTCGAGAACCCCATTGAGCTCGAGCACCATGTTTCCGGGGCAAATTTTTCTGATGCCGTCCACGTAGATGGCCACTATGAAGATTTTCTTATGAAATGAAATGCGCTCTTCAATTCTAAGTTGGGAGCACACGCTTTGAGCTGAGCAAAGTGTGATTAAATCCATTTGAGTCTGGAGACAAAATGTCTTTTTTTATTGGCCCCCCTGTAGTAGAATGATAACTAAGCGATGGCAGAAGAAAATGCAGATGATTAGTACTGTACTTCGCAACTTAGCACTGTACAATCAACACACTTTAGGGCCGTAATGGATTTAGAGGTATGTTCTAAACTTACTGTCAGCATGATTACTCCGGCTATGATCTCATCCACCCTATTAGGATCCATTGTAGAAAACAGCAAGTACCAGTTCGGATTTTCTGAAAACAGTCTAATTTTGAAAAACATCGCAAAGTTCATCCACATCAACATCAATACACTACTGCATCTTATATTGCATTCAATTCAGTACCATGTGCAGAAGAGCGTGAAGCATCCAAGAGGCATGTTCCCTTTCGTGATTAGATGCACCACAAATAAAATTATGGCTAGATAGTGGCGAAATTTGACCAAAATCTTAACTCCTTTTAAGAAAAAAGATAAAAAAAAACTTTTCAGTAGTTCTCTGAAATTTCCTTAACACATTCACGCCGATGGCCGCCCATATGGGCTGCCAACAACATGCGCTCCTGGGACGATGGCAGCCCATATGGGCTGCCAACTGATAATCGCTT
>MU872108.1:0-19272 GCA_036418205.1 Ostertagia ostertagi | reverse complement strand
TTCTCCCCCACCCCCCATCCTCCCCTCTCTCCACTGCCCTCCAGCTGCCACTGCAGCACCATGTGGAATGAACCGGAAGTGTGCTAAGTAGGTGTTTATATAGCCGTTCTGGGTTATCACAATCATGCTCTGCAAAACATTGATAGCGCAAATCCTGCGAGCTACCCGATTTGTTAGCGGCTTGTTTATTCCATCCTATCAACCAACCACTCACTTCATTTTCATTTTGCGGACGGACACACAGACATACAGACATATACAAACCGACACACAAAGTTAGCGCTTTATAAAATAGAAGGAAAAACTTACCCATGATATAAATGAAACATTAAGATTCGTCGCGCAGCACGCGGCTTCGCGTATAAACGGCTGTGGGCTATACGCGCTTACGCATAGTTACATTTCAAATCGCTGCTTATTTTTGAATGTTTTATTTTATGAAATCCATCGCAGATTTGCAGAAAGTGAATTGCTCATTTCAAAAGTATGCTTAATTATTGCGACGTTTTTCAATCACACAGGTATCGCCAGGTCAAATTTTGCGGTTAGGTGGTCCTCTATGTATTTGAGTCCCTCAGGCTGTTAAATATGCCAATTTTTGTGGGAACCTATTGTTCCACATGAGCCCTGCCATTGATGAATTGCTTTGTGGAGCCATTTGGAACAAAAACCACTCAGGAACTGTACCCCTTACATTCAAATCAGCTTTTATCCCTTGGTTATTCTTATATGTATTTCAGTGTTCGGAAGTTGATGCAAGTTTTGTGCTGCTGTTTGTGTGTTTGCGCAGAAATTTATCCCACACACTCCCGTTACAGGCATTGGAGAGAGCATTTTCATACAATATTTCCTAGTGTGATTGAATTTTAATATAATTTGTACAATACGAATTTTTCCGGCTCAGAGGTTGGGTTCAGTAATGGTTGGGCCGATGTCAGACTTTGCGAATGGAGCGATTCGCAAAGTCTGACATCGACCTTAGTGCGGTGCTCGCTTAATGATGTTCTCACCTGCGAATCTCCCATGAGCTCGTACTCCATTTTACTTGGGAAAGGCTACGAATGTGATGAATTTCATTTTTGGAAATCGCTGGTGTGAAAGAAATGTCGTGTGCATCCATTGCTGTAAGTGGCCCATGTCCGGCGCGACGCCAATGTGCGCCTCGTTGCAACAGGACCTAATGACACACAACCTAGTGTATCCTAGCGTCACTGGAATGCTTGTAAGCGTTAGGGAGAATTTTTGGTGTATGTTATGATATTTCCTATTCACTTGTTAATGTATGTGTTGATAGTCTCCATGTGTAGGTGACGATTGTTTTCATTTTTGTTAAATGTGATAAATATTATGCAGTACGCTCTTTCTGTGAATTAAGTCGCATAGTCGACTTGGATTCATTATGCGTCAGTTAGGTCGGCTTTAAGTAATTTTATGAAAGCTTGTGTCGATGTGCGAGAAGAAGAAAAACGCGTTCAAAGGACGATTCGGCTCTTTCAGGGTCCGTGGATCTCGAGTACCCGACAGGAGGCTCGTCGCGCGGCGAAAGGGCAGAGACACAGTTGGTGTCAGCGGGCGAGGCGCCGCGCGGCTGCGCATCTGCAGTGATTTTGCGTCAAGTTAAACAGAATGCACTATAGTACGTCGCACCACACAGCACGCGCTGCAACTCGTCCCCTGTCCACTCTGCGTCTCTGCCTCCTTGCCCCGCGATGAGCCTCTGTCGGGTCTCGGGTAAGGTGTAACGGTGTGGCGATGCGCAGAGGTTTCGTGAGCAGTAATTAATTAGCTAGCCTTTTTGTGCGTTCTACATCGTTTGTTTGACAACGCGTATCGCGAGCTTTTACAGTTGCGTAACTGTTTTGTGTTACTCGCTATTAGGGAAAATTTTTTCTTGTGGGAAAGGTACAAGGAAGAAGGTGGGGGGGGGGCACGGAAAGAATGGAAAAGCGTATTTGGAAGGCCTTCAATTCCGCGCATTCTTCTTTCCACCCAAACGATGCGAACTTGGCCCAGTGCCTTCGCTTCATCGCTATGACCACTGCCCGCTTCTTAATCGCAGCATGCATGGCGTCTGCGCCCTCTCGCGTACAACATGCTCTCTCGCGTTTTCCCCTTGCAGCGCCTCGCGTTTTCTCTCTCCTTGTGGCGTTGTGTCTCTCGGTCATAACACTGCCGACCTCGCAAGAAACATTTTAGTGTTTCTATGGTGCGTTTTGCATTTTCCCCACTAACATTCTCCTCCGCAGTTCTTGTCTGATTTTTGAACAGAATAACACGCCAATCCCATCCTGCCCCTTCGATGGAGGAATGGAAGAACATGTACCATTCGGCAACACCGCTAGAATCGTCAGTGACATAGAAAAATTGAGCGAATAATTGATTATGTGATTGTTCTCATTTTTGATCTAGTAAGAATCAGTTTTGAAGTGGCCGTTTTAACAGGCGGTGGGCTCGTTTTCATAAGATCGTTCATGACACTACTTTGCATGGTCAAACAATCATATAGCTCCGTCACTGTGACAAACTATCTGAGAATTGCAGACTGTGAAATTGAACTGCATTCCTTTTAGAGCCCAACATGAAAACCTCTCTTCGATCATCAAACGTTCCTGGCTCATCAGGTACTTTGGTTATCAGTTTGACCGCTGCTCATGTCCTTGGGCGGGGGGGGGGGGGGACAACCAAGTGAGTGAGCCAATTACTGTGCTTGGGACTAAGCCTAGGGAGGGAAGGGATCCTGGGGGAGCATGTGAGCAATTTGTGTTCTCCCTGGCGTTTCTCCCCTTTGCTGGGCTTAGTCCTAGTCTCACCTACCATCGGCCCTGTTTTGGATGCCCCCCCCCCTCCAAGGACATGAGCGCCGTTTGACCTTTTACTATCCTTTAAAGCACAACTGTTCTCACATATTTAGTGGCCGAGGTGACAACTCTGCCGATTCAGGCTTCTTCCTTGAATGCAGCAGGTAGGTCGGTTGTGTGGTGCTAAAGAGGAAATGAAGAAACCCCTACCACCAATTGAGCTTAGGTTCAGTCGTACTTTAGAGGTACCAACGGGGACACCTAGCCTTATGTTCGATTTTTTTAACGGGAGGGTCGTGCTAGCTCATTGTGGATATCGATTTTGCGTCATGGTATTGACCGGTTCAATGATTTCTCGGTAACAGCGCATTTCTACGAATAGACTAGGAGCGAGGCCCTTCGGGAGTGGCGTGGGTGTTAAGAATGCACCAAGATTCACGACGGTTTTGGAGGTTCAGACGCATTAAACCTTGAATACTTATTAATCATTGCCAATTATTGCATGTTACTAGGAGCACATTGGCTACTCTTAGCTGTGCTCGCCCTTGGCCGGGTTATACGTAGGCGAATCCGCCTTGCTGATGTCTTCGTCTGGCTGCTTCTCGTGCTTAAGAAAGAGAGGAGCGCTCATCTTGTTGAATGCGGCAAGCCCGGCTTTCCTCTGTGATACATTTGTGCTGAGCGGCTAGCAACAGTAACAAATTCGTGACTTCAGTCAGTAGGCCTACATTGTGGCGCAGCGCTTTGAACACTGGCCAAGTGCAGTCGACGCTGGAACGTAGCGTTACAACTCTATTGTCCAACGACCTTTCACCTTCCCCATAGGAGGTGTTTGAAAGATCTTATCTTGCCAAAGTCCTTGAAAATGCTGCGTTGGCTGTGAGAAGAAGTCGCTGGATTGGTGGCAGACGATTACCTCTGGAGTACGGCTCGCTCACGTCATCGTTTTCTTCCCAAGTAGCCTGCTATGAAACTGAGACGGTGTTCGCTAAATTGAATGAAGCGGAAACAAGGGAGGCGGGTGAATGAACCAAGCAAAGCACTGTTTATGAAGAACGCTTGATCTTATTGATGCGAAACTCATATTTGACGTATGCTTATCAAGGGGCCACATCTTATGTTAATCTTGGACCCTCCATGAACATGTACAACAGCGTGAAGGATGAGCCTTGACGACGACAAAGAGCAGCGTGGGCGGCCTCCTGTCCTTAGATCGTGAGCGAAGCTACCAACCATCTGGCTGATCCAAAACTTCGCGATTCCATTTGGCTCTACAATTTTGCCTGCACTCTGTTAAGCTTCTGAGACATAGATGTGAGCTCCGTCCACGTCAAGGATCTTGATTTTAGACCAAAGAGTGCATGAACGATGTTTTTCGAGGTCAAAGACTCACCAATATGAAGTAGAACTTCGCAGCTCAGAGCTACGGGGAACTGTACTGTACCGTCTCCACGAACATGTGGAGTACGTGACAGACACCAAGTCACGACTGGCCTGTCATATTGTGAGGAATTATGATGACGGATAGATAAGAAGAATGGCGTAGTGGGTTCCACAAGATTTCTGCGGTCCAAAAGGAGACCTGGTGCAGGATGGGGAGATGCACTCGTCAATCACATAAAGCAGTTGCGAATGCAGCTGAACGATGCTTCAGATCGCCATCTCCGCTGGCTTTTACAACAACCATGGATGGCGATTGCGAAAGAGGGAAACAAGTGGGTCATTGATGGTGCTCTGCTGGTGCTCGCAGATGAAATAAGGACGAGCCGCATAAGTACAAGTTTAAAAAGGTGGTGCTGAGTAAAAGACTGAAAATCTAAAAATTATCACAGCGATTGGCAGCACATATACACCTTTAGTCATATTGGGTACATTAGGAATATTGCGATCCTTATCCTTTTTTTCTGAAGGGTTCAAATACGACTACTAATTCTGTGATGTAAACTTTCCACCTCCAAAGGATAAGCTGAAATTCCAGCATCAACTTTAATCACCACCATCTCATCTCATGCTGCATTGCCTACCAAGACCACAGATCTGGCAAGTGCAATGGTCGCAAATGTGACGGATATCACGTCCACGGATTTAGCCGCCTCTTTTACCAATACTGCCCTGCCCTCATCTACCACGGATGTAACAGGTACGAGATGGCGACATTCGTTTATTTATCTGTTTTGTCAAGAATTGTTGGAATATTTGCGGAGAATCGTTTGAAAGAAAATTTACTCAGCGTACAGATGGGTAAAAAGGAGTGAGAGTTATCACATTTTGGGACATTTGTAGACTTAAGGTAAAAGCTGTGTGAGAAAATATTGATCAAATCTTCACGACCAATCTAAAAGTGAACCACATCAAAACAGTAGACATAGTCGCTACCAAACTTGGCCTGTTGCCCTAAACAATAAAAAGGATAGGGGTCTTATCAGCTGATCTCGGAATTCGGGTGTGTTCATTAAGACAGAAAGCGATTTTTTCGCGTTTTGCAGGCAACATTTTTCGTGCGGGGAACCTTGAAACAAGCTGACTCAGTTAGACAAGATGTTCCGTGACGCGAAAAATGAGTTCGGTTGCCAAAATTGCGAAAAAGTCGTTCTCTGTTTTAGTATAGTACCCACCACTAGATCCTAATCCAGTTATATTTGCAGTAATCACGAATACAGTGTGTATTCAATGGTATTAGGTGATATTAGAGGAAAGCCTCTGTTATATTTAAGAAAATACCGTGTCGGCTATTATGCCAATAGTTCCATCGATATCTCTGCGAACCTTGCGAAACAGACTGCTGGGGCAAGATGGTTCAAATATTCTGAGCTGGAGCGATTTTCGATTCAGAAGATGCTCGCGTTTGAGATGTCACCGGCCGACTGTAATAGTAGAGCTTCCACCCAAGTCACCGCGTTGGCGTTTTCAAACGTACGTGTTGCGCCAGTTCTAGCCGATTTTGAACAAACAAAAGTTCTCTCGGGCGACATTCACTTGATGCTCAAGCGTCTGCGTTCCGACCTACAGGCTGCTGTGAGGATCTCTCACGTTGACCGTTGCGAGTGCGAACGCGGGGTTGACTCTGCTGTCAAACAAGGAGTCCTTTTCTAGGCCTGGCCGGTACTGTCTGGACCGTGTTCTCAGGGTCTCGTTTTACTAGCGTGTTGAGATAGTCGAATAATTCCTCAGAGCAGCTAGAATAGAATAAAGTAACCCGAAGCCATCGGAGGTCACTTAACCTGGTCTTTTCGATTAGAGTCTGCCTGTTATTTTTTTCAATTTTGTTCTTCGGTGGTAACATACTGGGTCATCAGCGCTAGGTCCAGATGTCAGACCGCTGTCTGCGCGGTAGAAGAGGTCTACAAGTTCTACATGTGTGAGGAGCGCAAGGGTTTCTTAGCACAGGTTGCTGCGTCAGGTCACGACGGCGAAGTGGGCTCAAGGGGCGTTAATGGCCTTGTTTGCTGTTGCGATCACGCGTGGTTTACACCTTTCCCGCAGGGCAGGGGTGGTGAGGTATGTGTTTTCATATGTTGTTCTTCGCCGTAGGATCGTTTCTTTCGTGTCTTTCGAGTTTCTCGGTCGACCTCTCAGAAAGGAAGACTCTCGATTTAAGGTTTTCTATGGTCCTTTTTTCTCTTAGTACTGATGTTCCTCTTCGCATTTTTTGTTTTATTTTCGAGCAAAATCTCACACCATTTCGATCACTGCCGGTGCGATTAAGCGACATGCGGTTGAAAACAATTCATATCACAGTTGTACACCTTTTGGTTCGGTATCCATTGTGATTAACTGCATGCATCATTCGACTGCAGTTGGGAGCTTCAGTGGGTCGATGGTGGTGAAGTATGGCGGACGACGTGCCGGTCGAGGTCGATGGTGAGCGTTAACTCCTCATTAACTATTGTCACCCAAGAAAACCGGAGCCGTTCGGGTGGCACTTCCTCTGACCGAACATGTCGCTCGTTGATACCCTTAGGAGCATTGCATAGTAAACATCTACTGAGAGCTTAGACATTTGTACAGTTGTTTGTTGTGCCTTCACAGTCACTTCAGCTGATACCCAGCTGGTGTTCATTGAGAGGATCTGGTGATTACTATGTGGGTCTGAAAGGTGTGGTTTGGTCGATCTCTCGATGATCTCGAAAGCATCACAGCGCTTTTACCATCTCACCACATCTGACTGGTCTATAGAAGTTTAATCTCGAGAGGAAGTATTGTTGTAGTCGCAGAAGTGATTTACGTTTGTCCCAAAAACGTTTTGAATATTGATCAGTATTTTTACTAGTTTGGGACACTTCTTATTTACGAAGTAGTCGCCATGGCACTATGCAAGATACGCGGGGCATTGTAGTATAATGCTTTTTGAAATCGCGTAATACACCTCCACTTTGTTGAAATCGGGATTAACCCGTAGACAGGACAGGAGAGACCTCCACGAGCGCGTGGCATTTTTCTTTTTTCTGAAGTTCTTCCACCCTCGTAGGTTTCATCCAAGAGGATGCCCTCATATCTTGCGATAGCGCCATCGTCATATACGGCTCTCCAGCGCTGGTGTTTTTAGAGAGGTATTCAAAATGGGGCATTTAAAAACCGCTGGTAGGTGAAACTAGGACCAAGCCCAGGAGAGGAGGACGCGCCAGGGAGACGAAAATTGCTCACATCTTTCCAGATCCTTTCCCCTCCTTAAAGCGAGGGATTACGATAAGTTTGGACTGGGTTCATAGTGGAAGTGGAGATGCTGAATAATGCCCCAGTGGCGAAAAAAGCAAAGAAATCCGTCAAGAAGGCGCAAAATGGGACCCCTTTCTTTGCCCGTTGACCTCCGATAATGGACGAGCTAGCAACCAATTAGGAGGTCGTTTGCACATGTTATGCTGATAGCCTCTATCATTTCAGCAAGCATCATGCTTTGATTGATCACGCATCCCATGAAAAGTTATAGGATACACTCTGGAAGTGGAATATCTCGTCACATTGGCAATCGAAGGGCGCTGCTGCTGGGGGCGGAGCACAGACCGTGGCGGGGCTCAGAAAGGAATGGCAAGCCTTGTACGCTGCAACTAGCGCACCTTTGACCACAAAAACGCAACATTTCGTTTCCTTGGGCCCCTGACTACTGCTTCCAATGGTGCATGTACTTCCACGCTGCATACGCACTTTATCGTAATCTCTCGCTTTAAGGTTAATATCGATGTCTGTAGAGAGCTCACTCACTTGAACGTCCCCCCTCCCAACGTCATGAGCGCCACTCTATTAGTGGGGTTCAGGCGGTATTGCCGTGTTCACAGGAGTAGGTCACTCCGGTCCTGAAAATAACCTAAAACCAAAGTACGACAAGTAGCAGTTCCGACCTTCCTGATGCTTCGGAAAGTCCGGGCTGTTTATAGCAAAATATGTCAACTCGTTGTCTAGTTGCGGCGAACAATCCATCAGAGCTATGACAATTATTCAAAATACTAAGACCTTTGCAATTTTAGAACCTCCGGAAGCAAAATCTCCATCTGACTCCGGATTTACGGACAAAATGATGTGAGTGGATGTGTACTGCTAACAAAAAAACTAATCCCTTCTTGTCGAGTAAGCACAGTCCGACTCCTCCACTCAGAGGCAGGCTCGCCACGGCGAGGTGTTAGGGTTTCTTAGATTGCGGTAAGCGCGCTTCTCCGTCGAGATACGACCCTCTTCTCGCTTCCTCTGAAGCCGCTGTCCCTTTTTAGGTTAAACATCCCCTTTTTTTGCATCCAGTTTATCGTACCATCCTTCTAAATCTAAAATATTCTTTGATTGTTAAGATGTTATTAGCTGCTCCAGAGCGTTTCCTCCTTGCCCACTATTGTTTAGTAACGCGGAGTGCTCACTTCCTTGCGAGTTCTAACAGAGCCCTAGTGAAGTATAGAAAGAGTGCAGAATGAGGAGAAATGATTGGTTCCAGTTAAGGCGCCACTAGTACATTTGAAACTATTTTTTTTTCTGATTTGGATGTCCCAGCTACCAACTGCGTCCGTGTGTCTGTCCCCCGATGGGGTCCGTCTGACCAAAAACTGGTGGCTCTTCAATTCTTTCTTCTTAGGGCGACCATCTACATACTACGCTGTAAATAAGGTAACCCAGGGCAGCACATCACCAGCAGATTACATCGAAAGCTCAGTTACGCTTTGATGCTTTGAAAAGAGGTGTAGACATAATTATAGGAAAGATCAGAGCAACAACCCCAGATTGAATTGGTAGAGGATCAGTGGTCGTTAATGAAAAGTATGTATGCCGAGGTGACTGAAAAAAGCAACGAAAAAATAAAAAAGTCTGCGCAAAACGGAACTTAAGACGCAATGAAACGAGGAAACTATGAAAAGTAGACGATCTAAGGCATAAATCATTGAAAACGGCAGTATGCTCCAATGTGGTCACGATATTGCCCAACCTGCGAATCTCCAAGGGCCAAACAGGGGGAGGGGGGGTGTTCGACTAGAATGTGGACTTACCAAAAATGGCACCTATCCACCTCCTCGTATCGTCTTTCGAAGGACACTTTCTGCTTGAGCGACACATCATAACTTCTCGACCAGGGCTCCTCCGTCTTCTCGCGGATAAGTAGCAGTTGGACTCAGCTGGGGATACTTCTTCGAACCTCAGGCTGCTTTCATAGTTCACGATCTGTGCGGTCCGTGCGGTACGCGACGCACGGAAACCGCCACGGAGGAGAGCGAAAAGCGTCAAAACGCGCTCTGGCGCACGATGCGTACCCTCCATTCTTTTTTATGGATTACTGCTTTTGCTTACTAATGAACTCACCTGAGGCTTACTGCCACTTTATGAACATAACCATTCTAGGCCAGTTGAAATGTAATGATTCACACGAAAAAAAAAAAGATTCGGTGCTAACTTAGTTGGGGGGGGGGCACGCGGCGGCGCGGCAGTCTGCTCGCCTGGCATGTTCGGAAATCCGTGGGCCAGGGGGGAGTGTAGCCAGCCTAGGGGGTGGGGGTGGGGGCAGTCACTAACGCAACCAAAACATACACATGCACTTAATAATCCCATACCATCGTAAAAGAGTCAACAAGTAGCTTGTGAAGCTGTAATTCGAAGTTTACACTGTGTGCGTTGAAGAAACCAGCGTAGAGCAGACTGCCGCGCCGCCGCGTGGCCCCCCCCAACTAAGTTAGCACCAAAGATTCTTGCCAAAAAACATGAGCAAAAGCAACACGGCACGTGGAACACCTGAAAAACAAAAGGAGAATGTAATGAAAAATTTATCGATCGGAAGTCGCCGACTGCGCGCCAAGTACGCATCGTGCGCCAGAGCGCGTGTTGACGCTTTTCACTCTCTCTCCGCACGGACCGCAAACTATGAAAGCAGCCTCAGCTTCAGCTGAGCAGTCCGCCTAATTTGCCTCTGCTGCGTTGTTGCTCTGATTGTTCTCTACTGCTGTACAGCTGAAGTAGTGATATTTGGAGTGGAACAAGTTGTTGTTCGAAATGTCATTGAATTGTGGCCTTTTAGGGATGCCATACACAAAGACACCATGACCATTATCATCATCGCCTGTGGTGTGGGATTAGTGTTGTTAGTGGTAATCGTGGCGGTCATATTCATTTTAATGGACCAAGCAAAACGCAAAAAGAGAAAGAAGTTGAAAGAAAAAATGGATAAAGAAGAGGAAAGACGAAGAAGAAAGAAAAGGGCGGCTCGTTCTAAAAAGAAAAAAAGTAGAAGGAAAAAAGAGGAAGATTCCGATTCAAGTAGTAGTCGCAAAAAACGAAAGGTATTCTTTCGGAACAATTATTCTAATGCTTGATTTTAATTCCTGACGCTTCAGAAAGCCGAAAATCTTCGCAAGAAATCGCATGATGACGTATGTGTGGATTTCCATTTTTTTTCTGAAATCAAGGGTAGCGGGTACGATAGGTCACGATCCTCTTCTGGATAACTGCTTTGTAGCTAACCATTCGGTATAGCTAACTTTCATTGAGGAACGATTTTCAATACTAAGATGGGGCATCCGTCTTTGTATGCGGGTAGGTATTGTCGAGCTATCTCATACCCTTCTGAGAACAGCTTCCAGAGATTCCAGATTTCTGTGTGCCCATTATAGATGTAGGATCCCACCAGTTCGCTTGTGGATTGAATAGTTAGAGCTCACAAGGGAGGTCTTTCAGGACATGGAGCGCTTTTTCGAAATGGTTTCCCTGCCCGTTGTAGAGGCTCATGCGAGGAACAAACCATGGTCCATTTTTCCTGAACGCCAGGAATGTCAAAACAGTGGGAAGAAATGGTCCAAAGTTCGATCCTCCGTGATGACTAATTTTTGCAATTAGGGTTGGCGCCTCCAAATTGTGCTAAGAGAGTGACGCCTATTTTCGTAGCTGGCGTCATTCGGCTGCAATCTGGAGGCGTCAACCCGAATTGCAAGCCACTGTTAAAAAAGGCGTGTCCTTGAAATGAAGGTATGGTTCATCAGTTATAGAGTTTTGGTTCTGATGCATCAATAATGATCAGGAGCCGCAGTTTTTGTGTTTGACTGAAAACAATCGGTAATAGTTGTTTGCTGCAACGGGTGAGGACACATTTGGGAGGAGACGCATATTTTGTTCTTGCACAGTTGTGGCCAGTTCTGCGATGTTGGTGAACGTCTTCCTTTGCCTCTTGCCTCCTTTCCTCAAATCTCCGGGTCTGTGATAGGGTTGGATATGTAGCTTCGATTGCAACCTAACAATCATTCTACAAGCTAGAGTTACAAGGACAGGGAGATGTTCTTAGAAGGGTCATCTCTTGAGCGCGCTCGCTGTACCCCTTTTTACACACTCTTAAGCCGCACGAATAGCTGAAATAACCAAAAACGCAAAAGCTGACACCGGCCATCCAAGAAAGATAACAAATAAACACTTCCTCTAAAAAGGATGTTTTGTGGGACCGTGTGACATGATGTCATGTCACATTCGCGCGGTCAAAATAATGCGCGCGGTCCCACACGCCAGATAGTGAAAACGAGCGCGGTCGTCAACCTGTCAAAGCAACAGTCCCAGCAGGGTTTTTACCTTCGACACTAATGGTGTGGAACGATGCGCTAGCCCTAGTCAAGAACATAAGAAGTGTGACTGAACAAAAAACTCACCTTGGAAAGCCGCTAGAAAGGGAGCTGAACGGCTTCGAAGTGGGCGTGGTTGTGCAATCCCCTCGGCCGATTCAACCACGCCCACTTCGAAGCCGTTCAGCTCCCTTTCTAGCGGCTTTCCAAGGTGAGTTTTTTGTTCAGTCACACTTTTTATGTTCTAGGGCTAGCGCATCGTTCCACACCATTAGTGTCGAAGGTAAAAACCCTGCTGGGACTGTTGCTATAAATAGGCCAATTCTGTTGACCGGTATCACTCATTCTTTTCGCATATTTGCCGACTCTCCGGCTCGGACTAGAACACGATCTGAATCGCATAAGTACAAGACCTAACTTCTATCTCGATCTTCTTGCCCCGATTCGAAATCGTGTAATCGCAGCATACGTACCTTGAACGTCCGCAAATCCTTACCATATAAGTCACGTTTTGTAGTCACACGCCGTGAACGACATGTACTCTTGCTAAAGGCCCGTGGAAGCTCGAGTGTGGACGAGTGTCCTGCCGCAGGCGTTGTTCTAATGGAAGAGCGTGAATACTTTAGGGGCGGGATCACTCAGGCGCAGACTTTTTCACTTCTTCCTTTTTTTTACTTTGGAATGGTTTGAGTGGAAAGCTGAAGCAACCTCACCGATTTGGGAAGGTACAAATATTGACTTCTATGAAGTCTCCAGCTAAGTGAGCTATCGTACCAGCTGCCCATAAAAAGAGATCTGATGTTTTATAGGTGTTCAACTGTCTATATGTATTTCATATAGGCAAAGTTCAATTTCTTTCATGATAACATAAGAACAACGCCGCGTCATAGAATAAGCAACAATAGGGTCCGCTGGACCATGTGAATGCACTATCTTATATCCCACTGGTTGGTCCACTCTTCCAAAAACTATTTCCTCCAGACTTGTTGAAATCTTTACCTGCGTATAGGCATGGAGTTCTGCTAACATGGTAATCACAAAGATGAATAAGGAATTTGGATAACGAGTTGAATATTAGCGTCTCTATCTCACCCTTCGTCTCTGCGTGGTACGTATCGCGGCTTGGATGCCCCCTAGGGTGAGTTGGAACAAATGCATCGTTGGTAAGCACTGAGGACACGGCGAAGGACAATTTGTTAAGGCCTCTGCTCCCTATCTAGCGGATGTGTCGCGTTCTGAATGCTCTGATAACTTATAGTCGGCTTTTCATGTTATATCTACCACTCTGAAGGTAACCCTTCAGACTAGTGTTGCTTCCCGAGATCTATTGGTAAGAATGACGGCAGATCCTGAGATCAAAAGCGATGTGACTCACGCTGGCTTCATCGTTGTGAGCCATCCTCTTCTAGGTGATTGCCCAATCCTCTGAGTGTGCACAGTTCTTGAACTTCCACTTTTCGCAATCCCAGAGACGTGTGCTTGAACCTTGAGAGCACCGAACATGTTTCAAAGAGTTGAAGAGGGAATACGAGTCGCTTTCCGAAGTTGCAATTTCAGAGACCGTCATTGGGCAGCCTCTTGGTAATGGGTCGATGCAAAAAATCTTCATGGCGAGAGTTCAGATGAACTTTGGACCAAACAACTTATGGTGCTTCTTACATAGTTTCAAAGCTTTCGAATCGTTTTGAAACGTTCCGTAAATACTTCACGGCTCAGTGCCAGCAAGAGAGACTACGATTGTAAGAGGGAGGAAAAGGAGTACCTACGGCCTGGATTGCTGAGGACGACAAGTAGGCATAGAAGTCGATGTGGTACGTATTCGATCCGCTAGTCCGACAAGGATGTTGTAGACGGCTGCTCCGACTGACGACTGAATACTTCAACGGTACGACCGCTCAGCGACACGTCAGGACGACGGTCTGACTGGCAGACGGCGCAGGCGGAGCAGAGATGCGGAGTAGCTTCTCGCCCATCTGACGGTCGCATACATTCTGGTCGTGGGGAAGCTGTCTCTATCCCTGAGAAAGCGAGTCTCGGGCATCTGAAGCTTGGGAACGTGGTCGGAGCACGGCGTCCTATCGCCGCACGCCATGGATTGATGTTGAAAAGGTCGTGGCGAAAGACAGTAGGCCGATGTCATAGTTTGCGAATCGAGCGATTCGCTAGCGAATCGCTGGATCCGAGCGTTGCGCCAGCGAATCGAACGTTGCACCAGCGAGTCGAACTAGGTACCAGCGACTCAATAGTGGCGGGACCCAACGTTCAAAGGAAGCCCGCCACTTTCAAACAGTGTCCACTGTCAAGTCCCGCCACTGTTGAGTCGCTGGTACTTAGTTTGACTTGCTGGCGCAACGCTCGGGTCCAGCGATTCGCTAGCGAATCGCTCGATTCGCAAAGTATAACATCGGCGCTTATGTTGAATGCAGAGGAGGATGTCCACGACAGTGTCGAAAGTTTGCTGCGGTAGTGTTATGGTGTGATGGGTGGTATCCGGAATAATTGGTCCGCGGTCCATGGAATGTGCACTGTTCCATATAATAGAATAATAGAAGGAAGAGTTAAAGAATAAGAACAGGTCGTTCGTAGCTGTCGTTGAGCGCTGGGCCTTCCCCTTTCAGTGTATAGCCGTTGCGATTTATCCGCGTGCGTAGCTTTTTGTTATGACATTCTTATCATTCTGAGCACCCATGAAGCTCGCCTGACTACATAGTTCTTTCACAGTCAGGTAACTTCCGGTCTCAGGACATCTGTCAACCGCGAGCCTTGGCGGTTCAGCGTTTTGTAGTGATGTCTGGGAGCTCTCACAGCATCTCCTCTTTCTTTATCTTCTTCAAAAGGCTTAGTCCCAATAAGACACAAAGTGTGTGCTTTTCCAGCTACGCTCTCACCCTTTGGTTGACAGAAGCCTTGTAACCGGAGCTTCCAAGCACACACCAACCCCCTTCAAGCATGGAAGTTTATTTTATTGAACGGTCTTGGATGGTACAACGGAAGTGGATGTTGCCTTTTTTCCCTCACATCTTGGCGGAATTCCCAAGGAGTTCGTAGCAATGTTGCTATTGGAAGAGCAAAGACCTATCGAGGGAAACCATAAATACAGAATTTTTCTCTGGACCGGAGTTGTACCGTTTATAAAAGGTGGTGAAGAGGGACTTACTGTAGCCCATCAACAACAGCAGCTCGTTGTGGACGCGCAAATATCCTGACAAGAAAATATTAAGTAAGTGGAGCGGGAGGGGCAATCATGATGAATCAATTCTACAGCTATTCGGTTTTCCCTTCTCTATGACGTTGGCGATCTTCAGTTGAAAATTCCCTAATGAATGCAGTTTTCCCGAATTTCCAAACACTAATAGTTATCGCGTTGTTCTTTTGTTATCTGAAAAAAAAGACATTTCCACTTTCGTACCTATAAGCAGTTTGGGTACGTTTTGTTGCAGTCAGAATCCTAGTTTAAGGGTCTTTATTACAGGTTAAGAAAGCGGTAGCGGACTATCTTGAATCACAGTTACAAACATGCCTTTTGGCACCCCAAGATCAAGCAGGCGATGCTCAGCCTAATATGGCAATGAGTCCGGCCGATGCAGACTATTTTGCTCCACCGAAACAAGATAATGTGAAAGCTAATCAAGTAGCAAGTCCTGCTGGAGACTTGGCCGCTCCTAAACAGGACGATAATGCGCAAAATCGGCCACAGAATGGAAATGACCCCAATGAGCAGCAAGCTGACGTGCCAGCATAGTTATTGTTTTTGTTCGAAAAGGCCGTCAACTGTATTTCGTACTTCCTTGACTATTGACAAAACATTGAGATTCAACTTGAAACTTACATAGAGAAATCGTTCTAATTACGTTATTAATGCCGTGTTTGAATAAAGTTGAGCAGTTGTGGATTTTGTTGTGGTGCCCTTACACCTTGTTTGACGGCTTAATTGAGAGGCATTTCTCGTATTGATCAGTGTGGCTGAACTATCAGGTTTAATCATAGATAATGTCTGATTTTTCCCACCTCGAATCGTCCAAGTATTTCTATGTAAGAGCCCTGTACGCCTTCCTTTTGAAGTTTTGGACAATATCTGCATCTCTAAGCGTCCGTAATGAGTACTGAAACAGTCGTTCTAGGGATGTTCACTATGGGACAGGTGGTCCGCTATTTTCAAATTTACCACGAATATTTGACTTGATCTCCCAGGCTAGATCGTATCCGATTGTTCGGCCTCCGTGCTATCTCTGGATCATATGACGATTTTGGTTTTTTGCACCGCCCTTTTCGGTGCTGACCCCGCCCACCGATGGCTTTTGACCTTCCTTCGTCTACCACCGCTTTCCCCGATCTCTGGACCGATTTTTAAGACTTGTGGCACTCTCCCCTTCCATGGACGTAATCAAAAAGCTGAAACCTTCTTGCCCACAGATGGCTCCTGACCAGGGTCAACCTATGTTGCTATTATTATACACAGGTACTAACAGGGGGATCGTTATGGTTGAAGTTTGGGTGAAAGGAGGTCGGGCGTCCCCTCTAAAAAACGGCAAGCAGTGAAACTATACAGTGCGTTTCATAATTATAAGCTCCCCCTCGATTTTTGCAGTTCTCAAGCAAGCAGCTAAGATGAAATTATTTGGCAAATATCTGCAGATTCCTCATCTCAAATAACCTTCGTATTCGAATTTGGGTTGCAATACCGTTCACCTCAACTTTTTTATAAAATTTTTTAAGTAGGTATTGGTTTTCGCACCGTTTCATAATTATAAGCACCCCCTGGGAACATGAACAATTTATTAATGTAAATGGCATATGTACAACAGTTAATAATCGATGGGCTCCTCCTTGTTTGAGCGCAACATCAAAGAGTCTACGAGGCATACTAGAAACTAGGTTTCGAAGCAGTTCTTCATCAATTGCTTTCCAGGCTTCGACGATCGTCTTTTTCAGCTCTTCCGTACTCTGGAACTGACGATTGTTCGCGTAAACCTTTCTGACTATGATGCCCCAGATGTTCTCCATCGGATTGAGATCGGGACTGCAGGCTGGCCATGGCAGAACGCTTATGTTTTGGGATCGCAGCCATTCATTTGTTGAACGACTTACGTGAATGGCAGCGTTGTCTTGTTGGAAGACATAATTATGATGACGACCCCGGCTCAGAAAGGGCACCAGATGATGCTCTAAGACGTTCTGGTATTCCTTGGAGTCCATTCTGCAGCTCACGAAGGCTAGCTCGAGCACGACGTCATTGCAAAATGCACCCCACACCATCACACTTCCTCCACCAAAAATTGCGTCCTTGTCTTTCCAATACTCTTCGAATGGAGCAGACAGATCTTCCTAATTGTCTGGAAATGGCTTTCTTACTAAGCCCAGCTTCACGAAGAGCTTTAATCTGAGCCTGTTCATCAGAAGATAGCAGGCGACCCCGAGCCATTTGGTGATAAGAATTGGAGATGCATTTGCTACATATTCTAGCCTTTACAAGTCCCTTGAAACACGAATTTTCTTGTCCTCCATAATTAATTGTTTATTTTCTCAGGGAGGGCTTATAATTATGAAACGCTGTAAAATTGAAAAAACTGTTATAAAAAAGTTCAGAAAAATGATGCTGCTGCCAAAATTTGGAAACGGGGGTTATTCGTGCTGGGGAATCCGTTGATAATGCTAGAAAAATTCCTAATGGCTATTATTCTGAAACTGCAAAATTTGAGGGGGAGACTATAATTAGAACGCACTGGATACGGTGAGAAGGGGGAAAGTGTGGGCAAAGAGGGGAAATAGGGGGGGGGCATTGCTAGGCAAAATTTTGACGGTTTCATGGAGGGTTATCCCCGCTCGACGGTGTTTTTTAAGGGAAAAAGTGGCTGTGAAGGGGGGGGGGTCGTATGAAACTTCTCGTGAAGGAGGGGGTTGCAAAAAATTTGCAAAAAGTACCAACGATAGGACCGACCCTGCTTTCGACCTTCCCTGCCAGCACCAGCAGCTTTTTTCCCGGCTCTGGACCGTCTCAACCGATTCATAAGACTCCGCCCACTTCGGTGAACGTCCCACCCACCGCCAGCAATGAACCTTTTCTTCGTCGCCAACCTCTATCCACTTTCTCCTTTTTTGCAAGTCACGAAAGCACGTTGATTTCTTTATTCTTTATATTTTGGACTATACCACTCTAAAGCACTGTGATCAATGATCTATGGCGATGATGAGGATATTTCATAGCTCAAACAAAGCTTGAAACAATTAAATCTCTAACCATAAACTATTCTAGGCGAGGTAGTATTCGAATCACAATAGTAAAAGGCCTCATAACTCTTCGTGTTTCTCCTGTTCTTCCGACGGTTTTAATTCTGGATACACATTATCCAAATACCAATCCATGTCCTTGCAGTCAAGACGCTTCTTCAGCTCAAGCCCAGGGCTCACATCTCCAAAATCCATTTTTGCTGCCGACGGACGAGCTCGCATGAAGTATTTCTGAAAGTATTGGTCTCTTTTCATCTGATAAGGCATCTCGCCGTATTCCGCTCACCTCGTACTTTCCTAGCCATGTCTTCGCCACACGTAGTGAATTGTAGAGGTTTGTGTCCGAGTTGTCTTTACCTTTGTAAGGCCGCATAGTTCGGAAAACGTGCCCAACATGGCTGCATGGCGCCACCACTACTCGACCGCCGCACATCCATGTCTAAGTGATGGGTATTGCTCACTGCTGTGTTCTACTACTCTATGCATACCTAAACTCACCTTGAGAGCAAGGTCAACATTCTCGCCACCCCATATTTCCATACCCATGTCATATTCACCCAATGAACGGAAATATTCGCTTCGAACAGCCAGCAGTCCACCGGACATCGATGGGGATCTTAATAAAGCCAATAGACCAATTCAGTAGAATAGGGGGCTGGGCGCTTCGCATGATACGGGGCATTGTGGTTTCAATGCACCGAAACTGGATTTCTCCCTCTGGTGAAAAGGAGACTACACCTCAGGCGGGCTAAGTGAGACCCTGAGGCGTGTGAGCGATTTTCGTCCTGCAGAGTTCCTGTTCCCCACTAGGCTCACTCCTCGAGAATACCCCGTATCTTGCGGAAGCGCCTGCGGTTGGACTCACTCGATCGGTTTCACGTTGTTCTCCTTGATGTCGAAGTATTCCCATGGTATGTAGACCCATTTGAAGTTTAGCGACCAATCGAAACCACTCTTGGAGATCATCGCTTTCGAGTAGTCGAACGTCAGCGGATGAATGAGGTCGACAATCGGCAACACGACGCTAGAAAGTGCTTTCTTAGTCTTGAATTGTTGAACGAATTCTCGGAGAATATATTAGGTTGTCCCATAATTAGTGAATCACTTTGGGTATTTTTGAATTCAAATTTTTTTCTTTTTTATGTGGAGTCTTTGCTCATCCAAACATACACCTCTGTCATCTACAATGTATTGCCTATACAAGGAAATTTAGTCGCTGTCTTTTCTCTAGAATTCCA
>MU872106.1:6569-19379 GCA_036418205.1 Ostertagia ostertagi | reverse complement strand
CCTATGAGCTTGATTTTCGGCGTCAAAGCAAAAGTGACGCGTTGACCGACTCATGTGAATCCGTGCGTCAACCGAATTCTCTTTATTGAACTAATTCCGAGCTGGAAAGATGAGAAAGCAACACAACGACGATGACGTTGGACGATCTGTGTATCTATCTATCGTTAGTTGTTGACGTCCGTCACTATGAAAGGCGCCGGGAAAGCCGTCGACAAGGACGTGAGAGATGAGGAAGAGGAAATTTCACGTCTATGGCGTCATTATTCACCAACAACATCACTGGCACCGTCGCTATCGTCGCGTGCCTCATCAACGGCTCCGTGTGTTCTTTGAAGCATTCTTTGAGCCACGTATTCCATTGCTTCTGCAAACAACACCATAGTGATCGGATATGTCAACAGAGGTCTTGCAGCCTACGGATAGAACTAACGGGCGACTAGTTACTCCTTCTGCGTTCATAGGGCTATCACAAGTTTGATAAAAGGATAAAGCATTTGCCGTTGATCAATCCCTTTTTGGGATGCGGCACGCATTCTACTTCCATTTGTACATTCGTAGTGGCGTTTGAATGCGATGTGGCCTATACAATGACTTGCGGGGGCCAGCCGATGTACAAGTCAGTGTTTTTATCCTCCCAGACAAGTCTGGTACCAATTAACCGACCCCGGAGGGATGGAAGGTTGGCCCGGGCGACTCACGACCCAGGATTTGATCCCGGACCGCTCGCGTGGTAAGCGTGCCACTTGCCACTACACCACTTCCGCCTAAGTTCATGGTAAGATAGCGAAATCCTATCCGTAGAATATTGACTCGTCCTTGTCGGGCGACGAACAGAATTTCCGATCAGCATGGTTCTTATTTAATGGAATCCATTTTCAATTACAGTAATCCCTGTCTGAAGGACTAGTATACGCTAAAAACCTACTATATAATACAACTGAAGGTGTAGGATGAATAAATACATAGCGCACGTCGTGGCTTCGTCTATCCTCACGTGAGATGTGGTCGTATTTTTTTGCAATTCGTAGTTTGGGGGAGAAATTAAGGCTTTGGTTTAGCTGAGCGCGAACAACGACCCTACGATCAGACTGATCAGTGCACCTGGTCATGGCAGAACACTTGCCACTCTTACCCTCGGCTCCAGAATCAAGTAGCTTTGGGCATTAAATTGCCGTCAGTTAAGCGTAGCTTCACATCACAGGGAAGGGGTCTACCATTAAGCGTCGCAGGTTGAAGAACGTGGAAGACTTTAAAATGTGAAAGCAGGTGACCCTTAAATCGCAGCCGACCAACATCCGCGCAGTCGAGGATTATGCGCCTGAGACCTATACCCTGGCCCAACCCGCGACGCCTGTCCGGTGCG
The DNA here is from genome assembly GCA_036418205.1 of Ostertagia ostertagi. Lineage (NCBI taxonomy): Eukaryota > Metazoa > Nematoda > Chromadorea > Rhabditida > Trichostrongylidae > Ostertagia > Ostertagia ostertagi. The sequence continues at coordinate 18,016 of MU872106.1, read as the reverse complement.
GACGCCCCACCTACTCCTAGACCAACTGCCGCAGTCTTCAGATCGTTTACCAGAGAGAGCTTTAGCGGGTAGCACCGATAAGAATTACATGAATGGGAAGGGGTGTCACTTTCCGGCTTCTGGGCTGTTTCGCACAGCCTTTTCTTCATCCTGACGGGCTGCATTCCCATCGCAAGTTCTGCCTATTAGAGCGCGGTTCAATGGTACCCTGTCTTACCACACACCTTCTCTAATTTATATATGTAATCCGTCAGATGGTTCGGTTTTTTCTCAGCTGGTCAGCCTCTCTTCCATCAGCGGAACTCCCGGCACATAAGGCAATGGAGGTGGGTTAAAGAATTCGGTAGGCAGCACCCATGCTTAACACGTTGACGACAGCCCGTTGTGCGCGCATCTCGGCAACTTTTTGTTTATTATTTTCAAATAGACATACTCCTTCAACAATTCCCACTGTTAATTGGTGCACAGTTTTCCGGATAAGATGATGCATCCAGACAGTTTTGAAATATGAAAAATGCCAAATAAACCGACCAAAACGAGCCCCATCCGGGTGAAAATCTGACGCGCATGCGCGTCATGCTGTCGTCAACGTGCTAATTATAATAGGCTACTTTCTCGTCGTAAACTGCTTTATACAAGCTCCCAGTTCCTCATAGTTCTTCCTTCCTCCTCCCAATCTTTTCTTGCTCTCATTTCTATAAATACTAATTGCTTATAAAGTTCTTCCAAGCGCTTGTAAAACATATGGCCCGTCATCGATTCCCCAGAGCTTACTGCCGTTTCTTTCTGACGAGAAGCACTGCCCACTATCGCTACTGCATATCATTATCATGAATTATCATGCAAGATAACATCCCCATTCCCAAAACTGAAATGTGAACCGCCCTCTGCACCGCGATTGGGTGTCAAAAATCAGAACACTGCAAACTTGCTGCGCCTGTCGCAGCCTATGCTTGGAAAGTCGATACCAATTTCGTTTGGAAACGACGAATCCAACTCTTTAGATTCTTCCTCTCGTGCAGACTCAAGCAGACTTCACGCCTTCCTTTTATCGACCGCCTATCTGCTGCATTTCACGTGGGCATTAGTTTAACTCTAACCTTAGCCAACAGCCCCTTTCATCGATCAGCTGCACAGCTATTAAATGCTATTAAACGAGAATAAAAAAGACAATTTCCAGTCCGACGCCCGTGTAAAAAGGGATTCCGTGAATATGTACATGGTAGGATAGCCAGTGAAAAGCTGTATTACCATGAAGCAGGGGGAAATCGCAAGAAAAAAAATTGAAACGAAAGAATGAAATAGAATATAACCTTTCTGGTGTTGGGTTATGCACATAATCACAATAGCTACAAGTGTTCTACCCCATCTCCAGCTCCTGCGCATACAAGGAAACGACAAGGGCAAAGAATTTCATTGTATTCAGAATGTTTGGACCATCTCAAAGAAATCTAGCGGGAAAAAATCTTCAGAAATAAAAATTCAAGTGAGAAGGTTTCAGAAAAAGCAGAACCACTAAATTAACTGAGGAGGCTCGCCTCTACCCATCGTTTGGTTTTCGGAAGGTTGATCCCAAAAACTCTGCATCGGCGTTCAAAAATCTCATCGATTCCTCTACCGGATGGAGCTGGAGCGGTGTTGCTGATTGTTCGACTTTCTGTGTCTCTCTGCTCAGAGGAAAAACAGTAATCTCGCAGTAAAGCGACTTGTGAGCCGATTCCCTTGCCTCGTGGACGGCTCCCAAACATCAACTTGTTGCTTTAGCCGATAATCGTCAGCAGGAACACTTGGTCTAAGCGAGCGAAAACACCGAGCCAGCAATTTCATGAGATTACTCTTTAGGCGAAGACAGTCAGGAGAAACTCGGTAGTCGGGACTGACAATTCATCTACAAATCACTATGGAGTTAACAAAACCGTACAAGGGCAACTAGCCTCGACTGAGAAAAGCACTTGAAATTTGTCAGCGTACTACTGTAGCATCTAGTCAGGATCCGAAGCTCTAGCGCTAATACCTCTAGGACCAGTCGAGTTAATTTCCAAGCCATCATTTCTGACCTTTTCCATATTTAGCGATGAGAGCGGCTTAGCAAGAAGCTCTCCCGCTGATCCGAGTGACATGGGTCGCCACGTCGTAAAACTGAGAATATAGAGATAATAGAGCCTCGTTTAGCTCAATCGACGGGCCTATGGGGAAGCGGATGGAAACAACAAAGCGAGTTCAGATAAAGGAAAAGATGCCCTCAAGAGGTTGACCATCGCTTCCTTAGGTAATTGTGTGCACAGCAGACTCAAGACGCGTTAGCAATGCGGAACCTAAATAAAGCCAAAAACCCGCGAATGAGACGTTGTCCAGCAAATGGGGGAGAAGTGTGGAAGGGGCGTCGCTAAGTGAAAGAGCGCTAGTTGTTCGTAGTTGCATCACGAAAAGGAGGAGTGAGCATGTTCGCAGAGCGCGCGGCAGTACCAACCTCGACCCGTCGAATAACTCTGTACATTGCTCATTTTCAACTTTTCTATCAGATCCCAAATGCACACACCGGAAAAAGTTTAGGTGAAAAGACAAAACAACTTTTGATAGGCACCCCTTTTTCACAGAGGGCGGTCGATGAAGGAAGCGATGGTATCTTCCGTTGCATTCGACGTCAATCCGAGTCTTCCTAGGAGTGCGCCCACGCATTCAATCTCCATAGAGTTAAGTAGGCCCTTTTAGTGCAGCTCAGGCTATGCCTTACTATACAGTGGGCAGCTAATATACCATGTGCGACAGCTGCGCATGATACGCCGTCCGGCGAGGATACTCATAATAAAATTGAGAAAAACTCTGAGCATCGGAAAAGCCTTTGAAATGGCCTCGAAATTCTACAGTGGGCAACTAATGTAGGGATCAGTGCTTTTTTCCCTGCCGAAGTCCTGTACCAATGAATGTACCTCGGATCGAGCGCATTTTAAGCGCCGCCACTTGTCTACATCATTTCCACCCAAATATGATATTTAAAAGACAAAAACAGCCTATTTGACGTCTGATTCTGCCATTTCTTCACAGATTATTGAATGATGCCAGTAGCTAGAAGGGGGGGACTGGACAGTGTTTTCCAGATCGCTGTGTTGTGTGGAGAGTCGAGCCAAGGTGTTCTCCTAGATTCACTTCAAAGATGTTTCTAGAGTCGATCACTTAGAAGCGGAACAGTTTTGATCCCAGACGGCATATCATCCCTCTCAAATAAGGAGCTAATGAACAATTCACAATAGATTTTCGATGCCTTAGAGGTTCTTCTCAATTTTATTTATGAAAGCATGCCTAAGCCAGGACGCGGCGTATGCCATGCGAGATATTCTCTGGTAGATTAGCTAGCTAAATAGAAAGTTTTCATTTGTCAAAATTTTCTTTTATAAAGTAAAAAGTCGGGCAAGTCTGTTGAAACCGACCGACGGCGAACATTGCACCGGGTTTAGCGCATTCAAAGATGATGAACTGAATTTTGTGAATGCGAAAACGTTTGGAAAGGAAAACGACGGTCCGTAAAAGCTTTCTAGTACAGATGAAAATTCCCTTCGGACTCGAACAATCCCATCACAGATGCGCCACGCCTTCTTCCATTCACCCATTTGTGTGCACATTGAATTCACCTTGCCCCGTATGTTTTTATATTGTTGTACGAATCTGGTACTACTCATTGTTTTAGGAGACCGCCGAGAGATGCCAGGTATAGAATGTTTGAGCGAGATGGAAGCCGTAATTTGACCTCAAAACAGGAAACAACAAACGGGTTGGGTTATTCGACATTCCTTGGCTAGTTGTGAAGAACTGTGAAAGACTATTGCCACTACACCCTGTCTGTGCCCAAGCTCTTTCTAGTCCATTCAAAGACTAGCAAGAAATGTCGAATAAGCCCGACTCGCACGCAGACTACAAAAGCGCCTGGCCCTTATATAAATTATCGTCGAAACTGCTTCCGATTGAGCGTTCGAATGGGCGTTTCTCAGCTTCCTTTGTCCTTCTAGCTGGTGCTCGCCTTAATCGATAGTTATCTTTTACTCTCACTACCTAACCAGACTGAACGCTTTAGCGCTGATATCCCTCAAAGGCCTAAGGACGTGAGAAGTTGAATCGCCCTATTGTTTAAAACCTGGCACTTGCTGTTTCTGGGCGAAGAGGCATAGAGGTTGACCGAAGGCACGGAATGGATTCTTCGAAGAATAACAGAGAGATTTTTGGTTACCTTTTTACAGACCCTTACCTGACAATGAAAGTCATTAATAGGAAAGCAATGCAAACTTTGGTTCCAACTTTGGCTTCAAAAAATAATACCCACCCTGAGCTTGGGCCAGTTCTCAGCACTACGGTAGCTCATACGTGGATGCAGTTTGAAGCCCACAAAGAACGATCACAAGCCTCTCTCATATCAGCTCACGTCCTGCTGTACTAGCTCATTTCGAATCACGTATTAGATTACACAGGGTTTCAAATCCAATTGCCCTTGATGTGCTCGGAAAAAGCACTTCTGCATAATCCATCTGAATTGCCTCTGACATCATAGAAACCACACAGACCTAGACGACATGCACTTGAACCTTATGAGATAATCAAAGAACAATCATTCGCGGTCATTCGAGTGGTGTCAGTCTATATGCAAAAGAGGGTCCTCATAAAACGGCATAAAAAAACCCGAATAGGCTCGTGTGTTTACATTCAGATTACACATATCTATAGGAGTTTTCAGTCATCAAACAGAAACTCCAAAATAGCGCAGAGCCAAGAACGAGAGTGGAAATTAGATGAGAACCGGTTTAGCATTACCTGTCTGATTCGATGTCCATACTCCTCACTTGCGATCCGGAAAAAACCAGGCAGCACTCCAGAAAAATAACATAGCAGTAAAAAATAAAGCACATAATAGCAAACCTGTTTCAAAAAAAAAAACAGCAAGGGCCTATAAGTGAGGCGGAAAAATAAAAAACTTATTCTACACACTGTATTCACATTTCGAAGCATGCAAATGAAAGAAAGTAAAAAAAAAAGTCAAGAGCTATAAAATATGAATGGAAAATTAATAAGCATACCTTGAAGTAGTGCGAGGCACAGGCCTTGGTGGTCTGATCGCACTGAAACACCAGTTCGCGTAGCTTTTCCACGATTCGTTCCTGAAAACGGAAATCAGCAATTGTATTTAAATTTCTGAGAAAACGAAAGCCTATTGGAAAGGATAAAGAGGAAGAGATTGGGTAGAACTGCGCAGAATTCTGCCGATATCTCCCCGGGAAACCCGGGCAATCGCGCATGCAAGATTATTGCGCCAATGGAGTCACGGCGACTACCAGAAAAGGATGATTGGGTCCAAGTCGTGGCCATATTGCAATGAGACCATACACTTGGAATGTGTTTTTGAACGCAAATCTCGAATTTGCCTTCCAATCTGCTAATCTATTTCCTGAGTGGGGTTATGAAGCAAAATGAAGCAGCGGTAGTCGTCCCGGGTTTCACGAGGCAGAGGTCCGTGGATCGCATTCGCCTGACGGTATTCTTCCTGTGTTGTGCGACAACTGCGGTGAAAAAAGCTCCAATTACTCGCATGAACGCTGTGCTAGGGTATACAAGCCAAAGAATTTAGGAGAAAAGCTTCTCAATAAGTTTAAGCTGCTACTTGCAACACTCCACTTGGTGCGCCAGAACCCTTTCCTTGGCGTCAGGACAACATCTTGATGTTCGGCGTGCTCCGGAGATAGCAGGCCCGGCGCAAATTTTGTAGCAAAGGACAAGCATGCATTCGATTTACGGCTTCTCGCTCGTGAAACCGAACACTACCGCTGCTCTACTTTGCTTCATAACTCCGTTTAGAAAATCGTTTTTCAGATTTGGAAAACAGATTCGAGATCAGCATCCAAACACCCAACCAGCAGCGTGAGTCTCGTCGCATATGACCATTTCGACTCATCATTCTTTCCTGCTAAAGGTTATTACAGCACGCAAGCAGGGGTAAGTATACCATGAAAGGATGATAGACAAAGAATTCGCCTTTCCATCCTTTGGTGTCAAGCACAGCATTTTAACGTCTCCCTTATAATGCAAGTAGTATTTTGAATGGATGTGGCATAAGTTAATGACTTGCGCATCTGACAATCAGCGTATCTATCTTCCCGACCATCCGACACTAATTCGACCATCCTTGGTTGCGGTATGAAATAGGTTTCGCAGGCCTGGTTAATCGTCCGATAGAAGGATATAGACGGACGGAATCATTGGGACATGGCGTCATGCGTCCGTGACGGAAGTTGAGGGTCGAGTGGTGTGCTAGTTTGCCTTGAAGCTTACGAATGTAGATGTGAAGGGCTAATGCAAGATCGAAAAAACAGAGCAGAACGTCTACAAGGAATTAAGTTAAGGGGCTGTGTTAAGATAAACGAGGAAGTGAATCGGGGGGAAGGTATATAGCACCACAACGAAGCATGGCACTTGGCTACCAGCAGGCGACGTGAAGCGCCTTGCCGTAACGAGGAAGGGCTGCGTGCCTGAGCAGGGCTTACGGAAAGCACCCCCTCCTTCCTCCAAAGCCGAACCTACCCACCAGTTTACGTGTTGATTTGGACGAGCCGCCTGGCTAGCAGCGGCGCCAATGGAGCATCTCGATCAAAGCGTAATTTTACCATGGCGCCATCAAACGCGCTGCGGTGAACTCTTACATAACTCTACTTTCTGAGCTGTTGCCCGTTGATGAGTGGAAACAAACGGCCAAAAAAGAGTCCCGTTTAGCGTTTTCTTGACGGATTTTCCGCCTTTTTGCCACTGGCGTACCCACTGAGCACAACCACGTTACAATGAGCCATTCTCAAAATTTTCGTAATCGCTGCCTTTGAGTCCTCTCTCCAGTAGCGGAGGAAGCGAAATAGCAGTTTCGTGGTGGGTCTATGCAGGCAGAGCATATAGATGCAATCTTCTGGGCCTTAACCCGGCCCAGCGCTGTTGACCGTGGGCATTTCAAGTGGGGGTACGCCTTACTCTTGGCGCTCCACTCAGTTTTTCGACTATTTGAACAGAAGTCAATTGAGCCCTTCAACATAGGCATAAGAATACTTTAAGCAAACCATAGCTGGACTGGCAAGATCAGTAATCAATGTAAATGTGGCACGGCGAATCAGGAGATGGGGGATGCCAGATCAAAGCGTAATAAGCCCTTAAAGTTGCAATAGCCGGCTAACCGATAAGCAGCGCTGAGGCAATGAGCATAGCCGGGTTCGTTGCAGCCCAACCTGTTTTTTGGCCTTCTTGTTGACTCATGTGCAATGGTAAGACATTTCCACGAAGCTCTGATGGCAAGGAATGAAACATTCAGTATCCCCTGAGCGCGGAGAGTCCACTGACCTCTTCTGCACGCAACAGGTGGTACAGGTAGGCGGGTAATATGCAATTCTTGACTTATACAAGCAGTAAGGGCACGGAGAAGAGATCTGCTGAAGGATTTCACCATAAGGTATACAAAAACAAGGAAAGGCGTCTAGGTTTTCCTTCTGAGGATGCGTCACACACTAGACGCTTGGTCGGAAGAGTGATGGTACTTGAATGTGTTGGCTCACACCATAGCCTAGCGAGTTCAGTAAATATACAAATCAGTGCTTTATCTCCCAGACATCTGGTCTCAGTTATCCTACCCCGTAGGACCGGGTGTTTTAAACAACCTGAACGAAAACTTCTTTAGCTTTTTCCACGAACCATGCCTGTGCTGGATCCCGATCTTCAGCAAGTTCCATGGAAATAAGGCTGCTTGTAGTTTACAGGAAGAGAGAGGAAGTAGAGATTATAGTAAGATGGAACTGGAAAGAAACTCCAGTAAGGAACGGTTTCGTGCGAGATTTCCCGATAGAAGAGAAATCCTCCGCTTGGAAGAAAATCTTGAAGGGAATCCTGCCCTGCTGGCTAGCGCGATGTTAGAGACTTGTGACTAATTGAACTAATAGGGAAGGCGCTATAGCGCTGTCGAGGCGTATCTAATAGGAAATACATGGGCGTAAATACATACTGCACTTGTATGCACGCCATGAAAGCCCACGCTTTCAGTAGGCGCCTAAATTGGCCTATTAGGAGGAGGTTTTCAACTTCGTCACAGCAGGTGAGGCCTTGAAAGGATTTTCTGAAAGCTGGCTGTTGAAAGCATGGAATGTTCTAGATTAAGAACTGCTCTATGAGAAGAAAATAAAACAGGAAAAGAGCCAGGCATGGTGACAGCACAAAGATGGGATACTGTAATTGCTTAGACGGAGTCCAAGGCAACGTTCATAGTTTGCGCTTGTGTATGGCTGCAATGACTCCATGAAAAAAGTGTACTCCTCGGCAGGGTCAACCGTCCGTTGGACAAAGTCCAACGCATGGACGACGTGTGAGAGTAATGCCGAGAGTGAACGTACGCACGGAGACACAGACGGCTCGCGGGTGGCGAGAGTGAATGCCGGCGCGGAGAGCGGTCAACATCGGTCCAACGTCGCTCCAATATCGGTCCAACGTAACGGTTGACCCTGCTCATCGGTTGATAGGCGATTGGGCGAGTGGGCAAGTAGGCGATTAGGCGACCGCTCAATTGGTAGCAAGCCAATCGATTCTAATGAAGTTTTACGCGCGTAGTCTCACAATCAATACGTATCCTTCTCCATGTGGACGGATCATACGGAGGTATTTTGGTATTTAATAAGCTGCTTTTCATCGAGAATCGGCAGCTTCACGATGAAAAGGAGCCATAAAAAACAAGAAGAGGTGGTCAGTGGTGCAGAGATGAAAACAAAAGAAATGCTCGAATCACCTTTGTTCCCAGAGCCGGAAAGCGTCTAGAAGTCGCTGAATAACATCCCATATGGAGTCGTAAACTCCCATTAGACAAGAGTTTTGTAGCTGTGAACGTGTGCATGTGTCGTGCAGCCGTTCGCGGTTAAATACAATCAAGAAGCGCGTAGGTAGTGTCAGAATTGAGACGTCATCGCTGTCGATGTCTGCCCTTTTGCTGTCACCCATCATTTCACTATTGGAATCTGACGCTTCGTCCATGGTCATATGTGTCGAAATGAGTACCCGAAAGTACGTCATCAAATCTCCTCAATGATCAGGTGACGCCAAAATACTATGTGCGCTATCAGATTTCGACCAAAGTAGGTATCAGGAGAGCTTTTTATCCACTGAATTGAAGCTTCGTGTTCTTCGGCAAATGTTCTACTAAGTACTCAGTGATATGGTCGTGCACTCGCTACAGTAAGTCAGCTCAAAAGTTGTCGGTATCCTTCTTAGGACATGTACGAAATGAATCTCCGTAGAAGCAACGCAGATCAAATTTTGATGATTGCCACTCTAACCTCCAAAATGGAGGAGTAAGAAAGCTGACCCGCCATACGCGATGGGTCCGTACTCGACTTAGAGTCGAATTCATTCAAGAAAAAAAAAAAAAAAAAAAAAAAAAAAAAAATAGATTGTTCCTTTTAAAGGTAGACTTTACGATGAAGAAGTTAGCTCATTGGAAATAAGGGTAGAAGTCTGGAGCAGCGGCTGAGGGAGAAACCATGTAAAACGGCCCGAAACTCGAGAAAGGGAACCTCTTCCTTGCCCCCTGCTTTCCGCGCTGATTCGGCTCTCATGGGTGCTGCCCTCTTCGACGCTTACGCTCTCTCTGCTATATGCTAGAGACGTCCGGCGAGTGGTTAGCCAGTGAAAGGGCGTTCCGCGCCGATAGCGCCACGAAGGAACCATGCTAGGTTGCCGGGGCAAGTGCATCGCGTGAATCGCACGTCGAGTACGGCATCTAGGGCGCGTCCACTTGTCTGCCCGCAAGGGTGCATACCGACAGTTTCCCTTCTTCGAAGGCCGTCTGACATATGCGTATTGCGTGGAAGTTCTCTCAGGCATGCCTAAAGATAAAACTATTGTGGTTCTTGCCCACAAAAATGGAAGTATTGATGCGAAATGGACCGACAGTCGAGGAGAAATAGGAATCTGTTGAAAACGCTTAGATTTAGGGTTTGCTCATCTTTGTAGTGCGGCGGAACTAAGGCAATGAGGAGACTTGAGCGTAGTGGAGGAGAGTGTTTAAGGCGCAAGAGGCAGCGAGGGAGTATGAGGTGACAGAGCCGCAGGCTAACGAGAGGCGCAAATAAACCAATCCACTGCCAAGCTGTCGCTGCTCTAGACTTTGCAGGGCACGAGGCGCCACAAATATTGTAAACTAGTCCGTCCCGGTTCCAGATTAAAAGTATTCGTCCAAGGTACATAGGTGAGAGGTTGGTTAGAAAGAGCTTGATGGGGAAAAAATGAAAAACTATGCACCCTATCTCATCAAATCCATTTTCTAAAACTCAAAGGCACGTTCCTCAACCAAGTGGGTATGGTCATTAGGCTCAAAAATGGAAATAGAGGTACGAATCGACGTCCAATGAAGAAAAAAGGAAGAAAAACAGCGAAATCCTTGAAAAAGGGTCCACTGTTGTACGGTGGTCGAACCTTGGAGGCCAGCAGTATGAGGCACATTGAGCGTCTAGGCAAGAGGACAGACGAGAGGGCACAAGGGACAAATAGCAGACCCTAAAGGTTTTACAGCACTGGGTGTCATAGATGATATGTTTGTGTACACATACAAGTCAGGGCCTTTGCCAGATGTGGATCACGCCTACCCGATCCTCTGTGCGAAGGTGCTCCTTAGGTAGCATAGCCTAGTTTTGGACTCATAGTTTTCTATTGCGCACAACTTTTGCGGAAAAAGTAGCGCAGTCGAGCATATTCACCCCTCCTCTATGAGAATGGAGATGTAAAAAAATAGCCTGAAAAATATGTTCTTCTCTCTGCCCCCTCATGTGCAAACGAAGGCGACTAGCAATTAGGTTTTGAGATTAAAACACTGCCAGACAATTTGTTCACGCCTGTAAAAATTGCACGCTCAGATGACTCTAATGGAGAGAAGGAAAATTAATAGCCTCCCAGCCTATACTGGAAAAAAGTCGCCTGAAACAGATGTTCCAGAAGGGAACGTTTGAGTGGTGGAAGATACGTGAGGCGTAGAGAGAGGTGCAGAATGTGATGCAATCAGACCCCTTCAACGGGAAGAAAATATCAGGCGCCTATCAACCCCTCTAATATGCGCCATGTACCCGATTGCAGCACAGAATCGTAGAAATCGCGCAAGATAAACATGTTCATTCCTCTGTGGGCGTATAGTCCTAGCGTTAGAGTAAGAGAGGACTTGGACCGAGCAGTACTATAGCGCTTTAGGACTACTGGTTATGCATATAATCAGCAGAGGCCAATAGGAGCGTTTAAAAAGGGTTAAAAGAGGCAGCACTCAAGCGACCAACATCAAAAGTGAAGTTCCCCAAACGAGTAGTAGATGGTATGCAATGATAACGCATTGATTTTCAATGAAAGGTCGCCAAAATCATCAAAAGAGGAAGATAAAGTACGTAAATAGGAAGAACCTTCGCATT